>BQNB010092360.1:0-26637 GCA_026074375.1 Tanacetum coccineum | reverse complement strand
TGGGTCCTGATCCTTGTTTTATATTTATAGATGTCTATGTCTATCTATATATAATAAGGTGTAAGTTCGCGCGAACCAGTTTTCGAAAGGTGTAAATAGTTCCTTAGCTGAACTTGTTGTCATGCACTACCTGAAACAAGGATAAAAAATCAGTAAGGTATGCTCCGAAGAAAGAAAATACAAAAAACTAAGTACGGAAACTGAGTATAAAAATTAGAGTCTGGTGCTGTATTAGATGATCGATACGCCGTATCTAAGGAATTTGAATACGCCGTATGGATCTGTTGAACAAAATATGTTGTATTTGTTTAGAAAGGTTGATACGCCGTATTCAATGGATTTGAATACGCCGTATCGATTGTTCGACCATTACAGTAAACAGAAAACAAAACTAAAACAGAAAACTAAAACAAACACACAAGCACACAAATAAAATAAAAACAAGCAGGAAAAATAGATAATCCGACTATAAGACTCAAAAAGTAAAAATTTTACACTAATTAAATTACACTAAATCTAAATTAGTTAGAAGTTAGAACTAAACTATTAATAATAATAATAATAAAAATTAACAATTTCACTCCCCGGCTGTGGCGTCAAAAACTTGATGCATGTCGTTGCGATTTAGGTATTATTTATTATCAAGTTTTATATTTATATTTTGCCGACTATACCTAACAACAACACTAACGGACAGTGTACCCGATTAGTTGTAATTTCATTGGTAAGTAGGGTGTCGATCACTAAGAGCGAGAACGTAATTCCTAAGTCTATCAGTATTTTACTTTTATACGTTAGATCTAATCTATCTAATCTATGTTAATTCTAAGTTAAACCTATGATAAACCTAATTCTAACGTTGAAAGGGGGTTTTTAGTCTAAGAGGCTGGCATAGGTTTGGTGGTGACTTAGATCTATTTAAAACACGATAACACACGCAAGCAGATAATAGAAGATAGAAAAGCGGTCAAGCTAATAATAAGAAACTATATTAACCATGATTAATCAAATAGAACGTTAGTTTGTTTATTTAGTGCAATGAATGACTTATTTCGAGGGTTATATCTTTCTTAGATTCAGCCAGTACTTCTTCCTAAAACCTAGACACGTCGAATTCTGTCATAATTAAACGCATCTGTATAAAGTATTTTATTTGCTGATTATAATCTATCTTAGGAGATTATTAATGGTGTTCTACTAAACCCTAGCTCATCGAGACTTTACCCACTTACTGCTTAATGGCAATTTATATTCTAGTAGTCCACTGTCCGAGTCTTTACCACGGGAATCAGAACTTCATTCGTTGATCCTAGTGTCACCTGCTAGTCTAACTTGTTCACTAAACTAATGGTAAAGATAGTTCAATATTTGTGATCCTATGATTCTAGATATATAAATCGCAATATGGAGAACCATCCTAGTATCTAGCTAACTTGGTCGGCATCACTAGACCCAGTTGAATGATAGGTCGCATACTTAAGTACATAAACAAGTATAAATTGATAAACATAAACAACAATCAATGATAAATTAATCAATCGATATAAACAAACCAAACATTATATTATCATAATCATGGCTAATACCCAAGGGTATTAGCCCTTAACCATTGTAATGTATACAAGCATAATAACGAACAACCAAGGTAACCTAACTGAGTTAAACGAATGATACCAAAAATTGAACAATTATTAAGAGTATAAGAATTACAAGGTGTTTCCTATGGAATTAAGCGCGTTACGAGACCTTTTTTGCACTTCATGTCTTCTGAAAATCAACTTTGATGGTTATGGTCTCAAGCACACCTAAAACTCATTTTTAGGTCTTCTATTTATAAGACTGGAATTTCTTTGACACGCCATATTGGTTGAGGTCAATATGGAGTATTGGGAGTTTTCTTGGAGTAGAGACCACGTTCAATATCTTCCAAGATCTTTAAATACTCGAAATAGAATATGGCTTATGGAACTTCCTGGATACAACGTATAAGTCTTTAGTTCTTCGTGGTTTCTTGTGAAGTGCAGACATAGATACGCCGTATCTTCCTTGATGGATACGGCGTATAGTATGTCAGAACAATATTCTTCATATTTCTTCTTTTAAGCTCTAAAATGTGTGCCTTTTAGCTAAACTTCACAAAGTACTCCATATTTATTGGAAATCTCAAATATAAATGATTAAGTACCAATTCTTGCAATAATTATACAAAATACGTAATTTACATGGGATAAATGATGCTATAAAAGTGATGTAATTTGATGTCATCAAATATCCCCCCACTTGAATGTTACTTGTCCTCAAATAGACTTTAGAAAATTTATGAAAATGTATCCCAACCGTAGTCAAGGATTTCTCCTTTAAGCATTTATTCGCTCATTATTAGTACACAACCAAACACCTCATGAAATAGGAATATGAAATCACTCAAATCACTCTACTAATCTATGTGGTAACATGTAACTAATTCACTTAATTGCTTAGTCGGATGTGTATTCTATCATAGGCTTGGCAAGGATACGCATCTCCACCACTAAAGCTAAGGTGTGACAAGTTTTCAAAAGGAAAATTACGTTTTAAAAAGGTTTAAGGGTTTAATCACTCTTTCTAATCTCTATCAATACCAATATTCCAAAAAATAACACATACACACCCATAACGATGGGATAGACACATATGACTGCATTAGAACCTTAACTCGAATAAGCTAAAGAATAGGACTAGTAGTCTTCACCAAAAGTCATAAACAAGCAAGGGCGACAAACCACATATACACATCCATAATGATGGAATAGACATACATGATTGCATTTAATTCCCTCACTCGAGTAAAACCAAGGGTTAGGACGAAAGGTGATATAGGGTAGGGATCTTCTAATCCTTTCTCCAAAAGTAATAAACCAACAAGGCGGACAAAATCACATATATATGGCCGTAATGATAGAATAGACATATGTGATTGCTCGCATCCTCATTCGAGTAAGACCTAAGGATATGGATTAGGAAAGGGAAAATAATTGTAGGTCGAGAAAGGCATAACACTGACACTAGCTCCTAAGTCAACAAGGGCTTTCTCAAAACAAACATTATTAATATAACATGGCAAAGTAAAGCTCTCTGGATCTTTTTATTTTTGAGGTAGGGCATCGTTGCGAAGTGTAGTTCCAATTGAATAAGCATCCAAATCTTTTAGTCCATACAATCCCTTCTCTTCATCACAGCAATCATCATACAAATGACTAGGAAAGGGAATAGTCGCTTGTCTTGGCTTAAAAAATAGCTTACTGTTCTGTGAGGACGATATGGCGTATCGGGTGGATCCTATATGGCGTATAGGGTCGTTAATTAGTTCAACAGTAGTTGAGATCAAGTTTACATGATCTCTCGGGTTCATTTTAGTTGAGCTAGGTAAATCTATTGATCCCCTTTCTTACAAAACCTTGCTCATTTGCTCGATTTGAATTTCCAAAGCCTTGATCGAGGCTCTTTGGTTTTTGATAGCAGCATCTGTGGAAGCTCGAATTTCCTTGATCAGGTTGGAGTTTCTACATGTCTTTTTGCTGATTCGGTCATAAACTTGTTCAGGGATTCTTCCACTGATTGTCTTCGCTTTTGATACGAAGGGTTTGCATTATTCCTTTGGTAGAATCCAGGAGCTGCTACTCTATATTGTCCTCCTTGGGGGAATGGCACACCAAATTGAGTGTAATATGCTTCTTCAAGTGTTTTTTCCTTCTTCTTTTAGTGGACAATCCTTTGTGTAATGAGGTCCCTTGCATAATTCGCATCCCACTTGAGCAACATATACTTTTTCATTTACCATCTTGATTTCCCTCCTAAGGTTATTGAGCTGGGCTTGAATGGCAGCCAATCTATCAGAAGTTTCAGTACTTCTAGTTCTAGTAGACGTTCCATCGTGCCATTTTTAAGAATCTTCGGCCATCTCTTGGATGGCTATCCTTGCATTGGCAGCTGTCATAGTTGGTATGGCACCCTTGGAATCAAGAATTTGTCTAGTAGGCACCTCTAATCCCTTATAAAATAAGATCACCTCCTGCATGTCCGTTAAGTAGTGTTGAGGACATCTCATCAAAAGTTATTTGAATCTTTCCTAAGCTTGGTTATAACACCCTGTGTTTTCAAGTCATTGACGACGTCAACAAATCTACTATTTATTTTTAGGGTTGTACGCGTTTGCTTTTAATTTCAAGTATCAAGTTAAATCGCGTAAGCTGAAAAGTATCGTTCAATGTAAACGGGCATCAAGCAATTAAACGATCACATCAATCAAGTATTAAATAATTATTTTGAGAATAATTATGGTCTTTGTTTATTTTATTTTTATCAGTTACGTAAAGTGTTTACGTTTCACGATAAATTAAGTATAGGCATTCCCGGAACCACAAAAATATTTCTACACTTCAACAAATACCCACAATTGTACCCAATACCCAAAGTTTTATTAAACTTCACCCAAGTTAATATCATATGTCACCTTGTTCATAGGAAAAATAAAACAATACATGAATCATGTACAAAATAAACTCTTTATGTAATATCTACAACTAGTAACTTACATATATGACACTAGGTATGTTGTTAATATCAAAAAGTTTCTAGAAACCTTCCCCCCCCTCTCTACCCATGGCACAACAACAACTAGGAGACCAAGATCACACAAAAATCTTCCACTTGGTCTTGTACAACATATCCTCATTAAACCTAGCCATACCATGTTCCAACCTAACCATAAGCTCTCCTTAAAATCCTCATCTTGTTTCTTAAACACTATTGCAAACTTTTTGACCAACTAGCTCATATATAATACAAGTATACTTGTAAGAGAAAACATACAACACAAAAACACTTGGTGAAAATCAAAACAAACCTCTCTTTTGCTCCTTCATAGCCCACGACTCAAAACACCCCTCTATAATAATCCATACCAAAATTTCTTCAACATATACAAGCCATCACACATCATTCCTAAGATATACTAAGGTATTTTCAAGCCTTGGTTAACCATTTATAAGTGTTGAAGCATTTTGCAAGATTAGGGTTTTTTAAGAAAACTAGGGTTTCAAGTGTGCAAGCTTGGGTTTAAAGTCTAAACAAGGGTTTAACACATATTTTTCATTGTCATCATTCATCACTAAGGTTACCTAAAACCTTTATCTTTTCATTTTCATGATTTTATATGTATATGATGTTCTATATAATGAAATCACCATTTAGGACTTTTAAATATGTAAAAGTTTTACTTGTGATTATGCTTTTGTAAACTTATTCATATGATATTAGGTTGATAATATCATGATATTAGGTTGATAATATCATGATATAATGGGGTTATAAGTGTTGTAACTTGTTGGTTAAGTGTAAACATGTATATGTACAAATTAGGGTTTTAAGGATTTCTTAAGAAAGTTGTGATTAAAAGTATCATTATGGAACTTGTTAACTTGGATATTTGGACAAGATATGAACTAATGAACTTTAATATATATAAGACATATGACATATGTAATTATAAAAGGCTTGTGGTAATTATTAAGTTGGAAAGTATAGAAAGTAAGTTATAAAAACAAAGTTATACAAATAAACTCAAAAAGACATTTAGGGGCTGTTTTGGTTCGTGTCCTATGACAGCCATATTATGAACTATAAAGATAGTACACCTCATGACGATTCCAAAAAGATAAGAAACTCGAAAAACGGATTAATAACGAAAAAGATACGCTAATTACGAGTTATACGTTAATTAAACGGGTTTATAAAATAACTTTTATAAAAATTATATAAAACAGAAAGTTTGGTATTTTTAACAAATTATACATAATTTTAGGATTCCAAAACAATAAGAAACGTAATTTTTACGATTTATAACGAAGAAGTTATGGAATTACGCAAGTTTATATACTTAAAATGTATAAAAATATTTTTATAAAAGTTACTGTTAATGACAGAAACATTAATTTTTGTAAACTTCATAATTAATAGAATTTCTATTACGAGAAACGTGCTCGAAAGAATTACCTAAAAAAACGGGAGCTATACGAATAAATACGAGTTTACGATAATTCGTGTTTATAAAAGTAATTTTATTAAACTTATGAACAGTAAAATTACTGATCACAAGCAAGGGCCCCACTTTTTTATAAAATGTGATAATTTTGATAACATAATAACGTGGTCGAGAGGAATTGTATAATCGGGATTAAAAAGAATAAAGTTATTGCAATTAGGGGTTTTACGACAATTATATTTTTAAAAGTAAATTTATTAAAAACGTATTTGATCAGTAATAAAAGTATATTCATCAGAATGTTATAAAATATAAAAATGTAATATTTTTATATATCATCCCAATACGAAGACGTGTACATAAGAAACGCGAGAGAGGAACACGAAGGGAAAAAATAAAAAAAAAAAAAAACCAAACAAAAAAAAAAATGGGTTAAACGGGGGGAAAAATATATGCTAGTTTTACTAAAACGATAAATTATAAACGTTTTCACTTTATAACAACGATTTCTAAATTACAAATAGACGGTGATGAAGCTATATAGAATTATATGTGGTTATCAAAGTACTATATTACTAGGGAGTTTCATAATGAGGCCTCTTCGGGGTGGCGTATCGACGAGTTGTTGGATTTACGATTTAAAGTGTCCTAGCTCCTCATACATCACTACATGACCTCTTAAATTATGATAGCCCGAACGATAGTATGATGTAACTAACATAGACTTGTATATGATGTTAGTTAATCAAAGCGATTAGTGCTTATACGACCTATGTTAATTTAGGTTGCATTCGATCATTTATGTGACGCGCTATCTATGATATTTAGATTATTAGTAACTCAAGGTGAGTTCATAGCCCCACATTTTACATGGTTTTGTTTTATAAGTTTTGGGGTGGAAAACATGCATTGTTTTTATAACTGGAAAAGTGGTTACTTTTAATTATGATTACGTGTTGCTAAGTAGCGATAACCCAATCTAAGCCCAATTTTCATAAACTGTCAATTACTGGTACTGTGTTCATGAGCGCGGGTTTAGAATCAGATCTATTGGGGTTTGACAAACCCCGTTCGGGTGATTAGCTATCACTATGCATCGAACGTATACCATGTTCGGAATTAGGTGTTGCGGGATTAGGAAAATCATATGGGCAATGTGGGCAATTATATTATTGCCATATATTTATGTCGAGCTTCGGTGTCATGAGCCTTAGTGCAACGTAATTACATTTATATGATTTCTGCATCTATTGCATTATCATACACTTGGGAAAATTTGTGGTCACTTTTACCCCCCCCCCCCCCCATGATTTATCAAAACTATGAACTTCACCAATATTATTGTATGACAGTTTTAAAAGCAATGTTTTTCAGGAAGTTCAGTAAGCACAAGGTGCAAGCCGATAATTGGTGATTTTGTATTTGTCGGATGACATGCATTAAAATATGGTTGCTCTTTTTATTTGGGAATCATGTATTATGAACTAGTATCTTTGTAATATGGACAAGGAATAAGTTAAGCTTCGGGCTTTTGTAACAAATGTTTGTTAAATCCAATGTATCAGTTTTAAATGACTTTTAATGGTCGTTCTATATATATATTGTGTTATTGATCTTAGACGTGACATGCCCCAGACCCTTATTCCGCTGCGAGCCATTTTGTGGGTGTTACAGATTGGTATCAAGAGCCAAGGTTATAGAGAACCAGGTCAAATATTTTTGCTGGACTATAACCGTTTTCAAACATTGCTTATATACAAAAGGGGTTTTTCACGGGACATACATGCATACATACATACACTACTTGTGCATTAGTCGGTTAGGCTAGATGCATGCATGATGATTTTTCCATGATTGATATACAACGTTATGTATATATGTATATTACTATAAGAGTCTTATATTAAATCACTAATATAGTTATTTTTGATTTTTAGATACAGTTATGTCAGATTCGGAATGATTTCCACGATCACCTTCCACGAAGATGTCAGTCCATTTGAAGGATGGGTCAGACATTGGTTCAAAACCCCCCAAAAAAAGAGTCGATGGATCACCCATTATGCTAGAGGACCCATATGCTTACATAATGGCTGCTTATCAAGTTCCACCATCGCCTGACTACATGCCTGGCCCCGAGGAGCCGCAGTCACCACCCCCACTGGACTTTGTTCCTGAGCCGGAGTATTGTACCCTGAGTACATTTGCCACAGGAGGATGAGATTACTCCCGGACTGAAGGGCAGCCACTACCTGATTGTTGCCTCAACCTACTGAAGATTCACCAGGATAATGTTCTCTGAGTCTGATCCGAGGAGGAGCCGAGAGGTGAGGACGTATGAGGATCCCGAGGAGGAATCCGGACTGATTACCCTGCCGATAGGGAATGAGGTGTGTGATGAGGTGGAGGAGGAGGAGCTTCCAGAGATGATGACTAATGATGAGGACGAGGTATGAGGAGAGGAGGAACCCAGCTCCTTGCGACTCTGTCCCAACGGTTACTCCGTTTTATGACTGCTAGGATATCTTATCCGGGAGAGCCATCTATCACTCTCATAGGGAAGAGGTCAAGAAGACTTCTTTCCTTAACCACTCCACACCATCACCACTTTACCACTATCATACTCATTACACAGATACAATCTCCCACACTTCCAGCATCACCTAACAGCATCACCACCAGCATCGGTGTTTTCCTGCGTCCACCAATGCTAGCCCTATTCGTATGTTGGGCTATCGGGCTGTATGATCGCTGAGAGCCGAGACACCATCCACTATTCATCCATTACCACTACCTGCTTCATCACCACCTTTGCAGTTACTATCTTCTGACCGCAGAACATACATGCTCGAGATTACACTACCACCTCGGAAGAGGTTGGGTGTTGACCTTGGTCCTAGGTACGAGATTGGAGGGGTTCATCTGTGCTGCCGCTAGAGGATGGAAAGGTCGTAGGGCAGACTATGGGTTTTTCGTGGTACTATGGATACCAAGATCAGACGACAGAGAGACGATGAGGTCGGATATGGATTAGAGATGTATGGGTAGATCGTGGAGAGGAGGACGTATTGAGGAGGCCTAGGTAACGTCGATGACCCTTAAAGGGGTCAATACTAAGGTGACTGAGCTTACTGTAGTCCAGGAGCAGGCAACCACGCATGATATCTATGCTGTGATAGGGGATACTCAGGACAGGCAGACCCAGATATATCAGAGTATTGAGACATTGGTTGATGATAGTCAGTACCACTATGAGACTGCATGACTACTAGCTCAGGAGGCTTTGGTTTCCCGAGAGGCATGTGGACGCTCCATAGAGGTTAGCTATATGACACGTTCAGAGATTATGGCATTACGTTCTGTAGTGATGGGTCAGCAGGCAGTGATTGCACAGTTGCCAGGCAGTTGACTGTAGGAGTCAGGCTGTGACTTCAGAGTGCTTACATGCAGACACAGGAGGGCGGCATAGTTTGCTAGCATTACAAACATTTGACCGTATCCCGACAGGAGCAGCTTGTGCAGGAATTTGCCATTGATGCAGTTACTACAGGATCAGGTGACCACTTACAGGACACGGTGAACAGCACTGCAGGGATAACAGGGACCTCTAGTCGGTCCAACACAGCCGTTGCATTCGGGGAGGCAGGTGTAGTTCATAGATCAGGTTATGACTAGTTGTTTTGTATATAGCCTACTAAGTACTTATGGGTGGACTACGGCTAGTAGGGCTATAGTTTTATGTTGTTTCGTTGGCAATTCATTTTGTTAGCCGCTAAGTATTATGGGTTTTTATACCACTAGCAGATAGTCGGATTTGTTTTTTCATTTCTTGTATCAAGAAATTCGGTGTATTGTTTACCATGTATATATAGAATGGTAGTATTATGTTAGGAATTTAATATGTTTTGGTTGTAATTGAATTTGTGTGAATGAATGTCGATTTATCTATACCAGTGTTGAACTCAGTTCAGTTATATATTTCACTGTAGGATGTGATCTTGTTTTAATTATCGTGTATATATTATGTCATGGTTAAGATTTTATGAAATCTAACGAGTGTTATACTTTTTGTGATTGAAGAAAATGACACCGTAAAGAACCACGGAGGGCTTCAGACCTAGCCCTAAAACACAATACATACCACATTTGTCACCTATAAACCCCCCACTTCAGGCAATGATTTGTCAAGGTGTCACTGCTAGCACTGGCAAAACATGTGATGCAACAAGGAATGGCGAGACTCGATCGACAGCATACCTTGGGTAACGGCTCTAAATTATGTCAGGAGGACTGAATGCATTGCTTGAGAGTGCACCTATCAAGACTTCATGAAGTGCTAACCTCTGTATTTCAAAGGCACTGAGGGAGTTGTTGAATTAACTCAATGGTTTAAAAGGATAGAGACTGTGTTTCACATAAGCAATGCCTGTGTTGATATTCAGATTCAAGTTTTCCACTTTGTACCACTTCTCGCAGGTGCTTTGACGTGGTGAACTCCACATTAGGATTTGTTGGTCAGGATGTTGCATATGCAATGACGTGAAGGTCTGAGAAAGAAAATGACTGGTCAAGGACTGTTTGAGGAAGGAGAAGAAGAAAAAAAAAGCTCTGAGGTTGAGTTATGGTATTTGAAAGTGAAAGGTACGAAGTGACAGTGTACAATCAACGTTCTAAGGAACTAGCATACTGTGTGTACGGAATGTTTCTTGAAGTATCGGGACAAGGTGAAAGGTTTGTGGTGGTTTCACCTGACATGAATTCTTGGAAGTGTTTGTGGCATCAAACCGGAAAAAACATTGCAGGAGGCTACTGAAATGGCATCCGAACTGATGGATAAGAAAATCAACACTATCACTGAAAGGCAGGCTGAGAACAAGCGGAAGTTTGAAAACACTTCCAGAAACAATCAAAACCAACAAGATAAGAAAAAAACAAGAGCTAGGACATGAAGAGCCTACAATACAGATCTGGGGTGATAATAAATGTATACAGGATCTAAACCTTTGTGTCACCAAATGTAATTTCCACATAACGGTCCATGTGCTCCAAAATGCTACAAGTGCAACAAATTTGGTCACTTGGGGCGAAATTGTAGAAGTTCTGCAAGTGTTAATCCGGGTAGTAACCAAAGAGGAAGTGGGACAGGTCAAGGGCCTACTTGCTTCGAGTGTGGGGTTCGGGGACACTTCAAGAGGACGTCGAAGCTGAAAGAACAACAACAACAACATAGGTAATCAGGTTAGATAATGCCATGCTCTAGCGAAGGGTGTATGTAGTAGGGCGATGCGGGGGGGACAAACCCAGATTCTAATGTCGTGACGGGTACGTTCTTTCTCAACAACCGTTATGCTTCTATCTTATTTGATACTGGTGTCAATAGGAGTTTTATGTCCACTGCATTTAGTTCCCAAATTGACATCACACCATCTACCTTGGATCACTATTATGATGTTGAATTAGCCGACGGAAGGATAATTAGCTTGAACACTATTCTTAGGGGTTGTACATTATATCTCCTGAACCACCCATCAATAACATAAATTTAATGCCGTAGAAAACTTGGTAGCTTCGATGTATAATTGGTATGGAATGGTTGGAGAAGTTACACCAAGCAGCATTCAATTATGTGTTGCAGAGAGATTCTTGCGATCGCATCCCTCCTAAGGTATTGTAAATCTAATCGTCTGGTGACGGGAGTACCGGAGAATGAGACACGATTGACATCATCTCGTGCACAAACTAAGAATAGTTGCTAAAAGATGTTCCTATCTTTTTGGGCACATGTTACTTCGAAAAAAGGCGGAAAGACAAGTCGGAGGAAGTAAGCGACTTGAGGATGTTTATAACCATTATCCAAGATTTTACCGATGTATATTCCAAAGGAACTTGTCGGGTCTTCCTCAAGCTCGACAAGTGGTGTTTCAAATTGTTTTGGTTACCTGGTGCTGAACCTGTAGCACGCACACACTTATCGATTGGCGCCTTATGAAATGAAAAGTAGTTAGAGAAACTACAAGATTACTGACAAAGGCTTTTTAAGGAACCTGTTCTCACCCTGGGGCGAGCTCCGGTCTTGTTTGTCAGAAGAAAGACGGATCATTCCGGATGTGCGTTGATTACAAGCAATTGAATAAACTTACGGTGAAGAACCGTTATCCACTTCCCAAGAATTGATGATCTATTTGGATTAACTTCAAGGAGTCTAGTGTTTTTCAAAGAATCGACTTAGGTCAGGTGTATCACCACTAAGGTGCGGGAAGAAGACATTCCAAAAACCGCTTTCAGAACTCGTTATGGCCACTATGAATTTCAAAAGTTTATTGCATTTGGTTTGACGAACGAACCTGCTGTGTGTATTCATGGGACCTTATGAAAGGGTGTGTAAAACCATATCTGGAAAATTCGTGATTGTCATTCATTGATGATATTCTGGTATATTTCAAAGAACAAGCAAGAACATAAAGAGCACCTTAAGCTAATCTTAGAATTGCTTAAGAAAGATGAGTTGTATGCCAAGTTATCCAAGTGTGAATTTTGGATTCCTAAAGTGCACTTCCTAGGTCACGTGATTGATGGTAAAGGCATCTACGTGGATCCCGCCAAGATCGAAGCCATTAAAGATCGGGCATCTCCTAAGCCACCAATGGAGATTCGTCAATTTTTAGGTCTTGCTGGGTATTACCGGAGATTCCTTGAAGGGTTTTCGAAGATCGCCAAACCAGTGACCAAGCTTACTCAGAAGAAGGTCAAGTTTGTTTGGGGTGATAAACAAGAAGCAGCTTTTCAACTGTTGAAGCAGAAGTTGTGCAGTGCACCAATCCTGGCCTTACCTGAAGGAAGCGAAGATTTTATCACATACTGCGATGCTTCAAAGAAGGTTTTGGGCGCTGTGTTCATGCAAAGAGAAAAGGTTATTGCTTATGCATCACGCCAACTAAAGATTCATGAGAAGAACTATACGACTCATAATTTGGAACTTGGATATGCCAGTTAGTGTTCGCTCTCAAAATTGGGATCGGCACTATCAGTATACGGAACCAAGTGCATCGGTGTTATATGTTACTGATTCATAGAGGATAACAACACATTCTTAATCAGAAAGAGTTGAACATGAGGCAACGTCGTTGGTTGGAGTTGCTTATGTAATTACGATTGTTGAGATTACGTTATTCCCACTCAGAAGGCCAAACGTTGTTGCTGATGATGCTATCTAAGCCAGGTTAGGAGAGAGATCAACCATTAAGGGTTCGAGCCCTAGTCATGACTATTGGCTTGGATCTTCCTAAACAAATTCTGAATGCTCAGACTGAAGCTCGGAAGCCGGAGAACCTCAAGAACGAAGATGTTGGAGGTATGTTGGTTGAAAATTCTAAAGATCCAGAGAAATTCAGAACAGAAAAGTTAGAACCCGAGCGGATGGAACTCTATGCTTCAATGGCAGGAGTTGGTTACCATGTTATGGTGACTTGAGGACTGTGATTATGCATGAGTCCCACAAGTCAAAATACTCTATTATCCGGGTTCTGACAAAATTTACCAAAGATAGGAAGAAGCTATATTTGTGCCCATAATGGAAGGCAAACATTGTCAACTATACTTAGCAAAGTGTTTGACCTGTGCTAAATCAGATTCCGAAACATCAAAGGCCATCAGGATTATTAGTACAACCCAAGATACCTGAATGGAAGTGGGACAACATCACTATGGATTTTGTCACAAAGCTCCCTAAGACGTCGCAAGGCTACGACACCATTTGGGTGATTGTTGACCGACTCACTAAGTCTGCAATTTTTACACCAATGAGAGAGACTTGATCATATGTATTAACTTGCAAAAATCTTACCTATAAGAAGTGGTCGCAAAGACATAGAATCCCGAGTCTTAATAATTTGCGGATTCGTGATCCTACGTTCGCCATTCAAATTTTTGGAAGTTACTCCAGAAGGATTTAGGTACTAGCTTGGACATGAGCACGGCATACCATCCAGAGACTGACGGACAAAGCGAGAGGACCATTCAAACTCTTGAGGATATGTTACGTGCATGCGTGATCGACTTTGGAAAGAGTTGGGTCGACCATTTGTCCTTAGTTGAGTTCTCGTACAACAACAGTTATCATGCTAGCATAAAGGCTGCACCTTTTGAAGCGCTTTAGGTTCGAAAGATTTGGCGTTCCCCTTTTGTTTGTTTGGTCCGTGGTTCGGGCAAAGTGCAACTTAATGGTATAGTTTAGTTCGATGAGAACGACAGAGAAGTTATTCAGATAAGCATAGAGAACGGCAACCGTCTGATCGACAAAGAGTTTATGTCGATAAGAAGCTGTTAGCCGATGGATTTTCATTTGGGGATAAGTTATTGTTGAAGGTTTCACCTTGGAAATGGGTCGTACATTTTGCAAAACTGGGGGATGTTTGAGGTTTTTTTTCTTAAAAAAACCCAAATATGCTATGACTTTCAAAGGTGTTAGAAAAAGTTGGAGCCGTTGCATACAAGCTTGAGCTTCCGCAAGAGCTGAGCAGGGTTCACAACACTTTTCATGTATCCAATTTGAAGAGGTGTTATTCCGATGATCCGCTAACTGTGCCATTGGATGGACTACACGTTGATGACAAGCTTCAGTTTGTCGAGGAACCAGTCGAGATCATGGATTGAGAGGTCAAATAGTTGAGGCATAGCCGTGTTTCAATTTTCAAAGTAAGATGGAACTCCAAGAGAGGTCCTGAGTTCACGTGGGAACGTGAAGACCAATTCAAGAAGAAATAACTGGCGTATTTTCACGAAGACCGCACCGTCGTCAAGTACCGCATCGTAAGCCTTGAGGACAAGGCTTATTTAATGGGGGAAGTCTATAACACCTAGTGTTTTCAAGTCATTGACGACGTCAACAAATCTACTATTTATTTTTAAGGGTATGTTTCGCGTTTGATTTTAATTTCAGTATCAAGGTTAATCGCGTAAGTGGAAAGTATTGTTCAATGTATAAACGGCATCAAGTATTAAATGATCACATCAATCAGTATTAAGAATTATTTCTCGAGAATAAATTATGTCTTTGTTTATTTTATTTTTATCAGTTACGTAAAGTGTTTACGTTTCGCGATAAATTAAGTATAGGCATTCCCGGAACCACAAAAATATTTCTACACTTCAACAAATACCCCAATATTGTACCCATACACAAAGTTGTATTAAACTTCACCAAGGGTATTATCATAGTCACCTTGTTAATAGGAAAATAAAAACAATACATGATTCATGTATAAAAACAAAACTCCTTTATTGTAAATTAAAACTAGTAACTTACATATATGACACTAGGTATGTTGTTAATATCAAAAAGTTTCTAGAAACCTTCCCCACTCTCTACCATAGGCCATCAACAACAACTTGGTGACCAAGATCACACCAATAATCTTCCACTTGGTCTTGTACAATATATCCTTATTAAACCTAGCAATACCATGTTCCAACCTAACCATTAAGCTCTCCTTAAAATCCTCATCTTGTTTCTTAAACACTATTGCAAACTTTTTGACCAACTAGCTCATATATAATACAAGTATACTTGTAAGAGAAAACATACAACACAAAAAACACTTGGTGAAAATCAAAACAAACCTCCCTTTTGCTCCTTCATAGCCCACGGCTCAAAACACCCCTCTATAATAATCCATACAAATTTTTCTTCAACATATACAAGCCATCACACATCATTCCTAAGATATACTAAGGTATTTTCAAGCCTTGGTGAACTATTTACAAGTGTTGAGCAGAAGAAAGGAAGCTAGGGTTTCTATTGGGAAACTTGGGGTTCCAATGTGCAAGCTTGGGTTTAAGGTCCTAATCAAGGTTTAGAATATATATTTCATTGTCATCATTCAATTCACTAAACCGGTGTCGTCTACTACATTTATCTTTTTCATTTTCTTGATTTTATATGTATATGTGTTTTCTATAGTAAATCACCATTTAGGACCTTTTAAATATGCTCTTAAGGGGTTAGGCTATTCTGTGTAGAGTGTCTCTGCCCATAGTTTTGTACACTTTTTATAGGATATTAGGTTGTAATATGTTATATAATACTTGATGCAAAATATATGAATGGATTGTATTTTGAATGTATTTTCATTGGTATAATTTTCATCAAATATTATATAACACAAACAAAATAATTTAAGATCAAAGTTAGAGAAGATTGACTTCGAAAGTCAATAGTGGACACTTATTTAGGGACAGAGGGAGTATAATACATATGACATATGTAATTATAAAAGGCTTGTGGTAATTATTAAGTTGGAAAGTATAGAAAGTAAGTTATAAAAACAAACTTATACAAATAAACTCAAAAAGATATTTAGGGGCTGTTTTGGTTCGTGTCCTATGACAGGCATATTATGAACTATAAATATAGTATACCTCATGATGATTCCAAAAAGATAAGAAACTCGAAAAACGGATTAATAACGAAAAAGATACGCTAATTACGAGTTATACGTTAATTAAACGGGTTTATAAAATAACTTTTATAAAAATTATATAAAACAGAAAGTTTGGTATTTTTAACAAATTATACATAATTTTAGGATTCCAAAACAATAAGAAACGTAATTTTTTGATTAAAAACGAAGAAGTTATGAATTACGCAAGTTTATATACTTAAAATGTATAAAAATATTTTTATAAAAAGTTACTGTTCATGACAGAAACATTAATTTTTGTAAACTTCATAAATAAATAGAAATTTCAATTACGAGAACGTGCTCGAAAGAATTACTAAAAACGGAGCTAAAACGAATAAAATACGACGTTTACGATAATTCGAGTTTATAAAAGTAATTTTATAAACTATGAACAGTAAAAATTACTGTTCATCAGCAGACCCCACTTTATAAAAATGTGATAATTTTGATAACAAAGACGTGGTCGAAGGAATCGCTAAAATCGGGATTAAAACGGATAAGTTATTACATTTACGAGTTTACGCTAATTAAAACACAAAAATAGGTTTATAGCTGTTATGAACAGTAAAAACACTATTCACCACAGAATGTTGAAAATTTAAAAACGTAATATTTTGATCACTCGTCTTAATACGAAAGCGTGTACATAAGAAACGCGAGAAACGGGTTTAAAACGGGAAAGTTATGCTAGTTTTACTAAAACGATAATTATAAACGTTTTCACTCTATAACAACGATTTCTAAATTACAAATAGACGGTGATGAAGCTATATAGAATTATATGTGGTTATCAAAGTACTATATTACTAGGGAGTTTCATAATGAGGCCTCTTCGGGGTGGCGTATCGACGAGTTGTTGGATTTACGATTTAAAGTGTCCTAGCTCCTCATACGTCACTACATGACCTCTTAAATTATGATAGCCCGAACGATAGTATGATGTAACTAACATAGACTTGTATATGATGTTAGTTAATCAAAGCGATTAGTGCTTATACGACCTATGTTAATTTAGGTTGCATTCGATCATTTACGTGACGCGTTATCTGTGATATTTGGATTATCAGTAACTCAAGGTGAGTTCATAGCCCCACATTTTTACGATTTCAATGATTTATAACTTTGGGGTGGAAACATGCTTTGTTTTATAAATTGGACGCAAGTGTATATTTTATATTGATTACGTGTTTGCCTAAGTAGCGATAACCCAAGTTGAGCCCATTATCATGAACTGTCAATTGCATAGATGTAGTTGTGAATTACATTATGTGAGCGCGAATGTTATGAATAGATCTATTTGGGATTGACCTCCCCGTTCGGGTGATTAACTATCACCGGGAACGAACGTTATAGCATGTCGGATTTGGGATGTTTAGGGTTGAACATCTGATCGGGCATAATAGCAATATTTATTATTGCGAATATAATTGTCGAGCTTCAGTGTCATAAGCTTAGGAAAACGTAATTGGATTTTGTGACGTCTGTATCTGTGTCATGAGCTTAGGAAAACATATTTATTATTACGCCGAAGCAGATCGCACAACTTGTTGCGGCCTTCTTCTGTGAGAGTGGAACCGATCATTATTGTTTGATCCGGATATTCTGGATTTATTGCCACCTTGATTCTTTCTTCCACTGTTTTCTTGGTAGCCGGAAGGTTCCCTTCTGGTCCGGAGACCATCGCACATTCAAGCGGGACCATCCTGCTACTCTTTAGAGTAATTACTCCTCCTTCCACCGGGAGCTTCAGCATTCCGCGAGTTGTCGACGGAACTGCTTGTAATTTTCTAACTCCTGGTCTTCCAATAATTCCATTATACGAAGATGGTGACCTTACAACCACGAAATTCATCCAAGCCGAAGTAGAGTGTTCTTCATCTCCAATCTTTACCAGTAGTTGTATTTGCTCTATTGGCCATATTATCTCACCGCTGAATCTAATCAAAGGGGTGGTGGCTGGCGCCAATAGGTTCTTGATTTCCGGACGGAGTCGGTTAAAGCAATGCTCATACAGTATTTCTGAGGCTGATCCACCATCCACGTACATGCGGTGTATGCAATGGCCTCCTATTTCCGCCTCGATAATCATTGGACCTTCTGTTCCTTCATCTTCACCTAGGGGTGGGAAAAGGATTTCTGGGTTAGGAGAAAAGCTTTGTGTGATCCTTTTCCTGGCCACTCTTTCCTAAGGTTGGACCATTAGGATGGCTAATGCTTTATCTTTCCCGGAGGTTTCCCCTTTTTTGCCGCCTTGGGCTGTTCCTTTCCGTTGTTCTGTTTAAGCTCTTTGATTAAGTACGACAACTTTCCTGCCTTGAGCATTTCTTTGATTTGTTTCTTCTGGTGCATATACTCGTCTGTGTTATGCCCTACTTCACCATGGAACTCGAAAAATTTAGCGTGGTTTTGCTTATCAACCGGGGTTGTCATTGATGGCGGAGCTTTGAATTTTCCTTTGTCTAAAGCACAAATTTCTTTGGGAGTTTTTGTGAGGAGCGTAAACCGATCCTGCTTCCTTTATGGCCTTTGCTGGTTCTGGAAGCCTCCTTTCTTGAAATTTTGCTTCTAATTACCCTCTTGCTGTTTCCATGGTGGAAACGACTTCTTTCGCTCGTGATTCGAAGCTGCCACTTCCCCCCTGAGGAAAGATGTGGTCACTCTTATCATTTCTAAACTGTTTTTAGGATTTTGTCATGGAGAGTTTGATGAGTTAAGGGTTTGTGATTCCATGCACGAATCTGAAGATTCTCATGCACTATGGTGCTCCCTTGACATCCATGCTTTCTAGTTTATATCTTCTCACAAAGTCTTCCGTAGACTCTCCATCCCGCTGCTTGATGTTATGGATCTCTATGGGATCTTTGATGCATTTCTTCTGCTGAAGATAGTTTTCCAGGAATGCTTTCTTCAGATCATCATAGCTGTCTATTGATTCAGTCGGAAGGTCGTCGAACCATACTCTCGCGTTTCCTGTCAGCGTAGAGTTGAACATGTGACACCAGGTTGGCATAGCCCACCGTTCTGTTTTTGCGGCTGCCTGAAAGATTTTTAAGTGATCCTCCGGATCTTCACTCCCGTCATACGTCTTAATGTGGCTGGGCATTCTTGTTTTTGGAAAATCGAAGTAGCGGATTCTAGGTGTAAAATGATCTATTTCTTAACACACCCATGGCTAGGATAAGTCGTCCTCCTCCCCACTTGATTTCTTCTTCTTTGATCTTGACTTCCAATGCCCGCCTCCACTGTCCTCACTTTCTGAGAGCGCTTCTGTATATCTTGAGTGGGAGCGCTGGTTGTGGCTGTCTGAGCGTGCGGACACACTCTTTCCTCTGCTTCCCAACCTTTTAAACACGCCTCCTTCTTTCTCTCTCAATTTTTGCCTTGGCGATCTTGACCGGTCACGTCTTATTCTTGAAAACACACTAGGGCTGGGTCTTGGGCTATAGGAGCGCCTAGATCTGTGCCTTTTTTCATATTCCTTAGTACTCATCGTCCTTAACTCGGAATACCGTGATGTTCCGAAGCATCCTTCAAAGTTAAGTTGGGCTTTCACTTCTTTTAACTTTTCATTTTTTTCTTTCTCCTTGTTAAACTTCTCGGTTATGTTTAACAGCAATTGGTTGTAGTTCTTGTCACAATACTCTTGGAGGGCCGCGTCGGACGCGGGCCCACCTCGGTCTTGTGGAGTTGGCTCTTTTCCTCTCCTTACCGTATTTCGTACAGCGGACGTGTGCTGGCTAGGAGCGGATTGTTCATGATTGCTCATGGTGAGTATTTTTGTAGAACGCAGTTGTATTCTGGTCCTACGGATGGCGCCAACTTGTTAGTACAAAAAGTGTTACAGGCTGAAAAGGTGGATCTGTTGTGATTATTGGACTGGGCCAATGGATGAGATCTTGTACTAAACCAAGTGATGAGATGATTTCCTACACAAATAAAGATAAACCGTTAGTCTTATCGCAGGGACGGACCCCACGATTAAACTCCGACGTGAGTGTAAGTATTTATGTTTTTCAGAGAATGTCAGAGTATGTGTGTGTGAAATGTAGTGAGAAAATCATACCTTGTGGGTTGTCAGAGTATCCCTTTTTATGGGTAAGCCAATATTAGGTTTTTCTAATATTTCGCTTGTACCTGTTAATGGGCCGAAGTGGGACCCTTGTCAGGCAAGGATCCGCTTGTAATCGTGACTTGCGGATATGAGTTTGCCTAGCGGACTTCCACTGACGTGTGGAAGTGTCCTCTGGAAGCCCTTCGTCTGTCTTGTTGCCTCCGGACCGTAGCGAGTTTGGCCTGGGCTTAGTTTTGGTCCATTGTGTTTTTTGGATTGCCTTATTGGGTTTGGGCCCATGTATGACTTATGTAGTCCACGCCCAAAAACCTGCTATACGTGTTATACGTCATTAGCGGATGGGGTCAAAATTTGATTGTGGCTGTTTGTTTTTATGCGATAGCATTAGAAACCATATATGCTATGTAATGCGAGTTGAAACAATGGTAATTGTCAAGCGTTTTGATCTGTTAAATAGTTTTCTATTATTTTCTTTAATTGTCTAAGGATTTTAACTATGATAATATCCTTTTTAGCTGTAATAAATTTTACTAGTTATCTTAGATGATTTGCTATGTTGCTGTCAAGACTTCTAATTCTATCATATATTAATGTGTAGGTTCAAGATCCAAAAGCAACTCATAATTGCTGAGCTTATAAGGTATATGTACATATGTGATTTTTCATTATTACAGTGGGTTTCTATAATGTTTCTTTTTTCATAAATATGCAGTCGTTGGATGCACTCTATTACTAACATTTATGTTCAAAAGTGTATCTTGCGTCTCACCTGTTGTTGCCACATAAACAGAAGAAATCAGTTTGTAATGTATGCTGTCAATGAAAACTTTGTATGATTGGTATTTTATAAGCGTGAGTATTGTGGTGTCAAATTTCTCAAATACATGTTTTGAATCTCATTTTGAAACCCTTTTCCATAAAATGATATATGTACAAGTGTTTTTGTAAACAAAACAAAAAACGCACACACATGTCAACAATAAATTAGCTCCCGTCACAACGCGCGGGTCTCCTTCCTTCTCGTTCAAACTAAGTTGGGTTGCAAGTTCAAGTTAGTTAGAAACATTTGTAAGTAAGGATGGTAGTCGACATCCGATCCATCAGATATTCACCCGATTTATCCATTGATAAAGGATATGGATAGTAGTAAATGGACGAATAGTAAACACGGATATGGATATGAATGTTTAGTTGATCGTCGATCGAATAACGGGAGCACTCCCAAGACACAGTCAAGAACCCAAAACTGAATGTTAACTTTACCTCTCCAGTTTTGTCGGCTCGTTCTTACCCTCATGGAAGATCCTCAGTGCTCATCTTATCCTCCTAATTCGATCAATGCTGTCAAAACGTGTTCTAAAGAGATAAACCATTCCCAAAAGGACCAACCGCAAATGTTCATGGAAATTAGAACACGACAAAGTAAAGAACCATTCCCAAAAGTACAAACTTTAGAAGGTTAATTCAAGGATTTACATCTCAATCTACCGGTTCTCGAAGTCCTAGCTCATGCTCCAATGTATAATGCAATTCTAAACAAGTACGTAGAGAGCTTAGAGCTAGGTGAAAATGGGTCTGTATTTATCCAAGGTGAAATGCTCAAAAGAATGGAAGACCCCAGATTATTCACTCTACCTTGTAGACTAGGGGATTCCAAACCTTTTGATGCCTTAGATGATTTAGGGGTTTGCTTGAACATAATTCTGTTATACCTCTTCAAAAAACTCAACATAGGACTATTAGAGGAAACTAACCATGTTTTCGGGTTAGCAGATGGAACCAAGTCTTATCCTGTTGGAATTTTCAGAGATGTAGAAGTCCACATAGGAAGACTAAAACTCTTAAACAAATTTTACGTAATTGACATGAAGAAGGACCCCGAAACCCCATTACTAGTAGGAAGAGGATTCATAGCCACCGTCAATGCAGTTATTGATTATAGCAAAGCCAAAATAGTGGTAGGATAAGGGATTACTAGATCAATATTTAATCTTACCTTTGTGTTATGATATCCAATATCCTACAATATTGGACCACATTAGGAAAAAGGGAGTCATACAAACCACGACCTAGTTCAGATGGTGTGGGCGCTCAAACCCCTTACTATGCTAGGAAGGAATTCATGGACTGTCATTTACCCATAGAATAGGAAATAACTAGAGATACTGAGATCAATCCCTTTAAGGACGTCCTAGTATTTAGAAGAATGGTGGAATTCTTAGGGGCTATACCCATAAACCTTAAGAGAAACATGTGGGAGTCAGAAGATTTAATAGAAAACCCGATCAACTAGGACAAACCACCCAAAAATGGAGATGGGGCATGGCATGCCAAGATTAGGCTGATTGATCCAGATGGAGAAGAATTCACCAAAACCCTCCAGTCAGTCCCCACCTCTAGAAAACTTTCTAAAAGGGAGAGTCCAAGGGAGATCATCAACTTGGACCACTTCTATGACACGTGAGGACGTGTGACTTCGAGTCTAGCTACAAGACTCATAAATAAAGAAAAGCGCTTTTTGGGAGGCAACCCAATATTTATTTTCCCGCATTTAGGAGTGTCTTGTGTTTTAATTCTTTATCGTTTATTCTTGTATGTTTGAATTATATTGTAATCATGCTTTGTTTTGTTTTTAACTTCGTCTTATTAACAATCAAAGGTATTTTGCATAAAATAAGTGTAGGGGAAATTATCCGGTTTATAAGAACCAATTCAAACATATAAAATAAATTGTTTAGATTAATTCGCGTCAGTTTCGAGTCATATGATTGTAATGATTAATTTCCAGGTTTTATGCAGTATTTTCTACAAGAAACAACTAATAAGATTGCATGCAGAAATTTTTTTCCTGAAAAACGAATGAGAAGTTTTCACAGTGTGTGGAGATGTCGTTAGAAAATAGTGTGACGCCGTCTGGATTGTTAAGCGACCGTGTCAGATTTTTCCTAACGGCGTCAAACCCTCAGACATGTGAAAATTCAAAATTTTTAATTATTTTCGAAAAATAAAATGTGCAATATCTAAAAATTATATTTTTCTTATAAACCTGCAGAAACCTAGAATTATATCATCACTTTCATCTTATCTTTACTGCGTTCATAGAGTCAACCCTAAAATTTTTGTTGTATATATCATATCCCGCCGATTTTACGCCTGCTATAGTTGTCTTTGTATTTGATTTACAAGTTATATTTGATGAGAAGAAGCTTGGAAGTTCTTAGGAAGTTTCATTAGACGATCCGTAAAGGATGATTTAACCAGTTATCGCATGTTTCTTCTTCGTTATTGAGTAAACCAAGGGAGTACTTGTTTCTTTTACTTGTTTTCTTTTCTCTTTATTCGTTCTACGGGTAATTTTAAAGAACATTGAGGACAATGTTCAACTTTTTTAGGAATCAAAGAAAGACTCGGTCACACCTAAAATACGTAACTCGTAGGTTTAATATAGTTTTTGGAACCTTAATAAGGTAGAAAGGCCCAAGGCCCATGGTAAGCCCATCAATAGGCCCATGTCCAGCCACACAAGGATGTATAAGTACCCTCTCCATACATGGGGAGGGTGTTGGTTGTTCACTTTTTCATTTTATTCAAGCTAATATTCTCTCTTTCCTTTATCTCTCTAAAAGTGTTCATCCTTCCACTTTCTCTCTCTAGTTCTTTGTCATTTGATTGTGAGTTTAGATATTACATGTATTCTAAAATTGGTATCAAGAGCCGTGGGGTGATTTAGTAGGTCTTGTGTGTGTTTATGAGTTGTTTTCTTCTTGTTCGTGTGTGGTTTTTTGTACCAAGAATCTTGATTTCAAAATTTTTTTGGTTAAAAACCATAAAGTTTGTATTCTTAAGGTTCTACTAGTCTTAGAATAGCAAGAAGTATAAGAAAAATCAATCAAAAACGTTAAAAATTGTGTCTTTAAGTGATTTGAAAAAGTGGTGTTTTTTGTTTTGAATACAGCGGTTTATACGTTTTGGTTACGGCGATTTATACGTTTTGGAATTCGGCGATTTATACGTTTTGTATTTGGCGATTTATACGTTTTGTAAATCTGTCAATTTATACGTTCTTGTATTAGGCGATTTATACGTGTTTTAAATCAGGCGATTTATACGTTACTGTATACGACGATTTATACGTATCTTAAAACCGGCAATTTATACATCTGGTATTCGGCGATTTATACATCTCTTATATCCGGCGATTTATATATCTCTTGAATCCCGCGATTTATACGTATTATTTAAATCTGGCGATTTATACCACTTTCTGAAGGCGATTTATACCATTTTCTTAAGGTGATTTATACATTACACTTGGGTGATTTATACACTTACCTTGGGAGATTTATTGCCTAGGAAATGTATACACTTCTTCAAAGGAGATTTATACGGTTTTTCTGTGATTTGTAAAATCCCATGAAGTATTCAAGTATTTTCTCAGTTTTATCAAGAATTATAAAATCCCGTGTAATCTTAAAGACTCATTCACTTAAAACAAACAACAATTTAACACAACAACCTCTAATCACTGAGCGATCAAAAAGTTATCTTTTCTCATTTAATCAATCAATTCAAAATGACAACATTAGCAGAATTTATGATTATTGCCGGTGCGGACAACCGTCCTCCCATGTTGGAAAAATCCTTGTATGACTCGTGGAAGAGTCGTATGGAACTATACATAGAGAATCGGGAGAACGGGAGAATGATTCTTAACTTAGTTCAAAATGGTCCACTTGTTTGGCCTACTGTTGTTGAAGAGGATGGCACTACTAGGACGAAGAGGTATGAAGAACTTTTGGTTGCAAAGAAACTCCAAGCTGACTGTGATCTTAAAGCTACAAACATCGTTCTTCAAGGTCTTCCACCGGATGTGTATGCCATTGTAAATCATCATAAAGTTTCCAAAGAGATATGGGACAGAGTTAAGCTTCTTATGCAAGGCACGAAATTGTCATTACAAGAAAAGGAATGTAAATTGTATGACGAGTTTGATAAGTTTTCATTTGTGAATGGTGAAACACTGTACCAGTACTACTAGAGATTTACTCAACTAATCAATAACATGAATGTTATCAATATGTCAATGAGACCAGTCCAAGTGAATGCAAAGTTTTTGAACAGTCTACCACCAGAATGAAGCAAGTTTGTGACGGGCGTGAAGTTGGCTAGAGATTTACATACTACAAACTATAATCAATTATACTCATATCTCGAACAACATGAGGCACATGCAAATGAACCTCGCTTGATGCGTGAACGATACCAAGATCCTCTTGCATTTGTTGCTAACTACAATCAATCACCGTCTAAACTTAACAACTATCACTCTCGATACAATTCCACATAGTTTCCTCAACAAACAAATACAATGATTCCACAAGTTCACTCTCCTCAATCATACTCACCAATGTATCCACCACCTCATCTATCACAACCACAAATCAGTCATTTATCCGCTTTACCATCACAACAATAACAGTCTCATATGAATCATCAAACCTCATATGTTCCATAAATTGCTTATCATTCACCTCAAGCTTTAACACAACCAAAGACTAAGTTCCCTCAAATAGACTCAGGTCTTGCTGTTATTGTTTTTAATCAAGGAGATGATCCAATTGCATGTCTCAATAACGCAATGGCTTTTCTCACAGCTGTAGCTTCTTCAAGGTTCCCTTTAACCAACAATCAACTTTGAACTTCCTACAATCTAAGAAACCAGGCCACCATTCAAGACAAAAGGGTTACTATGCAATAAGTTTAAGGGAGGCAAGGACAAAGTTATGCTGGTACTAGCTATAAGGGTAATGCTACTAGTTCTGGGGGGAAATAATGCAGGAGGGCAGACAAAGGTGGTTAAATGCTATAATTGTCAGGGTGAAGGTCACATGGATAGGCAATGCACTCAGCCGAAGAGGCCTAGGAACGCAACATGGTTTAAGGAAAAGGCAATGTTGGCGGAAGCACAAGAATCTGGTCAAATTTTGGAAGAAGAGCAACTAATATTTCTTGCAGATCCAGGCATTCCAGATGGTCAAGCTGCTCAGACAACCATTTCAAACACTGCTGCTTTCCAGACTGAG
>BQNB010092359.1:0-26638 GCA_026074375.1 Tanacetum coccineum | reverse complement strand
CATACACGTTTTTATTCATAAATTTTGATACATGTTTTTATACATGTTTTTTATGCACATTTTTACACACGTTTTTACGCACGATTTATACATGGTTTTATTTTATACATGGTTTTATACACGGTTGTACGCACGTTTTTATACACCTTTTTATATATGTTTTTATACACGTTTTATATAGATTTTTATGCTCGTTTTTATACACGTTTTTATACACATATTTTATACGTTTTTATACATGGTTTTATTACACGTTTTTATACACGTTTTTATGTATGTTTTTATACACGTTTATATATATATGTTTATATATATATATTTTTATATATATATTTTATACGTTTTTATATACACTTTTATGCTCGTTTTTATACATGATTTTATACATACATTTTTATACACGTTTTAATACATGGTTTTGTGATCCAAAGCATCCTTATATGAACTAATTTCATATCTTTTTCCCCTCCGATTTCTTGATAGGAGGTTTCTAATATACATTGTCATTAGAAATCGTACAGTGACACCTAGTAAAATGCATATTACTAATTAAAATATAGAGTTAATTACATAAAAACGTGACTATAAAAACGTATAAAAAAACCTCAACCACTTCCTACCCCTGGTTTCTCTCTCTATTACTAGACGATTTTGAGAAAAACCTAAAACCCTATCTGCCATCAATTTTCAATCGGTTTTCTCCTCTAATCATCACCGTGATTCGTTTGTAACGGATCAAGACTGATTATTTTTTTCTCTAACTCGTTTGTAATTCCTTGTTTATCGATTATTAATCATTAGATTAATTATTGGTCGATTAGGGTTTAAATGATTTATAGGGTTTGTTCAAATCAGTTATCTCTTTGATGCTTACTAATCTGGTTGGGTCGACATTAGTTTGATTCCTTTTTTTTACCTTAACAGTTCTTCGGTAATCGTTCATGGTTACTTATTAATTGTTTAGGGTTTAAGATCGTGGTGTGTTGTTGTTGTTGTATCATTTGTGATCGTGTGTTGTTATTGTCATGTGATCACTAAAACGAGTACGGTGTTCTTGACAACCCTAAAACGATTCTATTTGCTTGATTGATTTACTCCTAATCGCTGTGGCTCGTGTGCCACAAGCTAGCTGTTTGGGTTGTTTGTGATGAAAGTAACAAAAGTAGAAGTTAAATAGTAGACGAGGGAAATTGAAATGTTGTTCATCATTTAATATTTGATACCAAAAGTAGAAGTTAAATCTTTAGTAGGCCGTTCGGGCCCTGTTACACCAACCATTAACATCAAATTATTAAATAGAACTGGCATGTTACCCGCAAAGCAGAGGTTTCGAAAAAATTAAAAATAAAAAAATTAAAATTTAATAAAAATATATCAAAAGAAAATGTTGAATTAAAGAGAACTTTTATAAAATATGGTGAAATTAAATTATAAAAAAATAAATAGATAAAATTAAAGATATTTCAATTTAAAAATAAAAGTGATCTTTAATTTAAGAAGTGACGCATGTCATTTTAAGATGTGTTCCCTAAAATGAGATTGATGGTCAAAATTGCATATAACAAAAAGTTGTTACAAAAGGTTGTTACATAAAATGAGACGGATGTGTTTGTTATTAAAAAATAAAGAAAAGTCTGAATTTTCAAACTTTCTAAATATGAAAATGTCCCTAATGTTTTATAATATAGTATAGATATTAGTTTTTTCCTTCCTTTATCTTCTAGTTTTTCCTTGCTTTCTCGTGTTTGTATATTAATCAATATATACTGTATTTGATATTGAAGGTTAAGTTAAAGTTATTGGCTTGATATATATAACATCTCGTGTTTTAGGACAATGTATGACGTTGATAAAGTCACTATTTATTTTTCTTGTATTGTACGCGTTTGTTTTTAATGAAAATCGTTAAGTTAAATCGCGTAAGCTAAAAACAATCAGTTAACGTAAACGGGCATCAAGCAAATTATTGTTTACGTCAAATGAGGGTTAAGTAATTATTATGAGAATAATTATTAATGTTTCACAAGTTATTTTATCGGATACGTGAAAGCGTTTACGTTTCGCGATAAATGACAATTAGGTATTCCCGGAACCGTAAAAATTAACGTACGCTTCAACAAATACCTAGGTTTTTATACAATGATCAAAGTTTATAAAACTTTATTCATATGAGCATACATATACATGTCCTATATAAATGTATATGTACAAAATAACCAAGACATTACAAGTAAACTTTTATATAAAAACTACACTTTACTTTTTTATATAAAACTTTTATACTTTCATTTTCTTATACAACAATTACAAGTAACATATTAACTAGAAAAGGAAATAAACTAGTGAAACACAAATCCTAAACTTCATGGGATGATTCCCATTAGAAGGAACTAAGACATAAACCATTAAGTCCCTTGTTTCCTTCCCCTTTGACCCCCTTGACCTACGCACACATAACCCCCCCCCCCCAGGATCATATCAAATCAAAGTAAGCACTAGTCAAATATCTTATACATTTTCTATAAATACAAGACTCTTAAGTAAAACTTTTCATACACATTCACTTAAAAAAATCACACTCTTTTCTCCTCTTTCTCTCCAGTAAAGGCCCATGAGCTCATTAAGCATCCTAAACAAATCTATACCAAATTTTTATACAATCCAACAAGCCATACACATCAATCCAAGACACACTAAAGTGATTGTAGCATTGGTTTCTTCATTAGCAAGTACTAAGTGAAGAAAAGGAAGGATTAGGGTTTCCATACCTAATCAGGGTTTTTCATACTGCAGCTCTTAGAATTTTGATCTAAACCCCCACGGTTTAGCATTCATTTCTCATCTCATACATCATCCCTAAGGTCTTCCAAATTCCTTTTACTTTTTATTATCATATTTATGTGTAATATGTAATTTATGCTACTCACCACTTAGGACTTTTATAATATGTAAAATTATGTTATCACTAATTTATGAATTTATGCACTTATTCTTATGTCATATGGTTATATATATCATGGAAAAATGGATGTAAAAGTATGATAACATATAGTTTAAGTATAAACATGTTTATGTATAAATTAGGGTTTTTAAGGTTTACATAAAAAGGTTATGACTAAAAGTATACATAAATGTTTAAACGCTATTTGTCTTCATAACTATCTTACAGTATGTTGGACATTTATAAAATAGATACGCGCATTATGACATTC
This sequence comes from Tanacetum coccineum, assembly GCA_026074375.1. Taxonomy (NCBI): domain Eukaryota; kingdom Viridiplantae; phylum Streptophyta; class Magnoliopsida; order Asterales; family Asteraceae; genus Tanacetum; species Tanacetum coccineum. The sequence goes on along the minus strand of BQNB010092359.1, from coordinate 23,426 downwards.
CAAAATGTATAAGAAACTCAAAAACCGTATTATAACGAAAAAGAACGATAATTACGATTTTACGACGATAAATAACTTTATAAAACTATTTTGTATAAAAAAAACACTATTCATTATAGAAACTCATATTTTTAAACATCAAAAATAATATATAACTTTTAAATTACAGATCTGTTCTCGAAAGAATCGCTAAAAAACGGAACTATAACGAAATAAACTACGACATTTTCGATAATTAAAGTTTATAAAATAATTTTATAAACCTTAATCAGATAAAAGTAGCTATTCATCAGCGACCCAACTTTAAAAAAATAATAAATTTTTTATACAAAGACGTACTGGCGGAAGTGGAATCACTAAAATCGGGATAAAAATGATATGTAAGATACGATTACGAGTTTAACGCTAATTAAAACATAAAAACGACAAACTAGCTTTTTGTGACATAAAAATCACAATTCATCGCAGAATATCAAAACATAAAGATGTAATAATATGATCACAATCGTCTTACTACTAAGACCGTTGTGGGGGCTAAGAAACGTGAGCAACAGACTTAAAACGACTATATTAGTCATTGTTTTAACTAGAAGTACATTTATAAACCGTTTTCACTTTAAAAATATTATCTTACCAAATGATTAGTCATTAAAGTATAGCTATATAGAATAATTACATTGGTTATCAAAGGTGCTATAAGATACTAGGGAGATTCATAATGAGGCTCTTCATATGGCAATCGACGAGTTGTTGGATTTACGATTTAAAGTGTCCTAACTCCTCGTACGTCATGTCATGACCTCTTAAATTATGATAGCCCGAACGATAGTACGATGTAACAACTATAGGATAATATAATGTTATTAATTAAATTACTCAGTACTTATACGACCTATATTGAATTAGGTTGCATTCGGGAATAATCGTGAAGCATTCCCACACTTGATATAAATTATCAGATCACTCACTTGAGGTGAGTTCATAGCCCCACACTTTTTACAGTTTTACTGATTTACTATTATTTGGGGTGGAAACATGCTTTGTTTTACAAATTGGACGCAAGTGGATATTTTGCATTGATTACATGTTTGCCTAAGTAGCGATAACCCAAGTTAAGCCCATTATCATGAACTGTCAATTGCATAGATGTAGTTGGGAATTACATTATGTGAGCGCGAATGTTATTTAATAGATCTATTTGGGAAACGACCTCCCCGTTCGGGTGACTAGCTATCACCGGGAACGAACGTTATAGCATGTCGAATCAGGGATGTTTCGGGTTAGAACATCATTTCGGGCTGAGTAGCAATATTTTGCGAACAAGACTGTCGAGCTTCAGTGTCATGAGCTTAGTGTAAATGTAATCTGGTTTTGTGATTGTTTGCATATGTTGTAACATCACGGGAAAGTCTTGCGGTCCTGCATAATTTAAATACATAAACCTATGAATTCACCAACATTTTTGTTGACGTTTTAAGCAATGTTTTCAGGAGGTCAATAGGCACGAGGTGCCAAGGATGCATTGGGTTACGTTTTGGATTGCACGCTTAAAGACTTATATATCATATTTTGGGAAATCTATGTCATCTTTTGTAATATTAAACAAGGAACAAGTGAAGCTATAAGCTTTTGTAATATGTCTTTTAATTAAATCCAATGTATCAATTTAAACGACTTTTTGTGTCGTTCTTATATATATCTTGTGCTGTTGATCTTGAAGTAACACGCCCCAGATCCTTATTCCGCTGCAACCCGTTTTGGGGGTGTTACAATATAATATAGTTCTGTATGTATGCCTTTTCGGAATAGGAATCAAGGATTTATCTCACATGATTGCTTTTGATATAGCAGAGTACTTATTGAAATTAAATTTCAAATTAAATCTGGGTTCCATCTGTTCTCTGTGTGTGTGTGTGTGTGTTTTACTATGTGAAATGGATTTTGAATAAGAGTCAAAAAAAATTTAATCCACCCAATATTTTATAATCGTTACTCATCAGATTTCAAAGAATGATGAGACGAGTTAAGCAACGGCTTCTTAACATTAATACAAAACTAAAAGCTTAATGCATATGTTGGCAAGCTAACTTTTATTAGGACTCAATATTTGAAAAATTATTGCAAGGTGAAGGCACGGCATTCCTGACCAATCCGTCTTTCACTCTTAATCTATTAAAGGAAAATGTCCCAGATAATTACATCATTTCAGATAGTACACAGACTTTTATTGTCAATTATTGAAAAATCATGATGTCTCCCCGGTCGTGCATAGTGTATACCTTTCGTAAATGATTTGATTAAATTTGAACCGCGATTGTGGTTTAAAGATTTTTTTCATGGGTTTTCCAGGCATTTCAAATTAATACCTTTTTTACAGCAGATTTTATAAAATTGTTTGTGTCGGAACTAAAAGCTTGAGCTTATAGAACAAAGTGGAAGTTCAAAACAGGCGTTTCAAATGCCATGGTTGTACAACTGCATCAAATTAAAACAGGAGTTTCAAATGCCTAACAATATTAATCTTTTTGGTTAAGTTTTTTATGATTGTTTTTGTAAAAGCTTTTGAATATATAGCGCTACTAATAACAAATTTTACAGGTTAAAACTGCACTTGTCACTTCTTATTGACTAGATGTTAACTTGCTACCGATGCCATATGGTGTTATATTCATGCTTTCTTAGTCAAAGAAGAGCATGAAGAAGTACAAAGACTCCATGATCGAATCTAGCTAATTGAAGCCAAGTAAGAGAGATTCAGAGTTTTGAAGTAGTGAGCAAGCTTGAAGTATGGGCAATAGTACCAAAGAGTAGACAAATCATGATCATCATCCTAATAAGGATCTTCAAGTGAAACTAGATGAATATGGTGGGTTTTGAAAAATAAGGCTCGATTAGATCTAAATGTTATTGTCAAGGAAGAAGGGATAGAATTCGAAGAGTCATTTGCACCCGTTGCGCGTAATGAGAAGCCCATTCCGCTATCTTCATAGCCTATGCTGCACACAAAAACATACATATTTCAATGGACGTGAGACTGCTTTATCAATAGATTCTCAAAGACAAAGTATGCGTGAGTCAACCTGAAGGATTCGTTGATGAAGACCATCCGACACATGTTTTCCGTCTTTTAGGGTTTAGGGTTTAGGGTTTAGGGTTTAGGGTTTAGGGTTTAGGGTTTAGGGTTTAGGGTTTAGGGTTTAGGGTTTAGGGTTTAGTGATTAGGGTTTAGGGTTTAGGGTTTAGGGTTTAGGGTTTAGGGTTTAGGGTTTAGGGTTTAGGGTTTAGGGTTTAGGGTTTAGACGATTTGCTATCTAAGTTCATGCTATCTAAACAATCCGTCAAAGGTGCAGTTGATCTGACTTTGTTCACACGAAAGGAAGGAGAGCACATACTATTGGTACAAATATATGTCGACGACATCATATTTGCCTCTACAAATCCTAGTTTCTATGATAAATTTGCAGATCAAATGAGCAAACGTTTTAAAATGTCAATGATGGGAAAAATGTCATTTTTCTTAGGACTACAAATTTCTTAAAGTCCCATAACCAATCTAAATATGCTCTTAAGATGCTTAAGAAATATGGTTTAGACCAATGTGACCCTGTTGACATTCCTATCGTGGAAAGGTTAAAACTAGACGAGGATCCAAACGGGACTCTAGTTGACCCAACTCGATATCGAGGTATGGTCGGCTCCCTAATGTACTCACAAACCAGTCGCCCTAACCTAGTGTTTGCTGTTTGCATGTGTGTACGGTATCAGGCAAAGCCTACCAAAAAGCACTTAACTGCGGTTAAATGGGTCTTTCGATGTATCAAAGGAACCATTAATATAGGTCTGTGGTATCCGAAGGACATCAGATTTAATCAAACGACTTTTGTAAATGTTGGCCATGCAGTGTGTCCCAAATTAAAGGAAAAGTAACATCGGTCGTGCACAATCTTTGGGTGAAAGCTAGTAAGCTGAGGTCTTCTAGAAAGCAAAAGTTTACTAGCAATATCGACAACTGAAGCTAAAATATCTCCCTGTCTGGTTGCTGTGCGCATAACCTATGGATGCGGTTCTCGATAATTGGCGACAGATCTAAAACAAAAGATTCCTTTGTACTAGTGGCGACTTGCCAGGGCGTCATTGCCCTAACTTTGCAACACAGATGCAACACTCCAGGTACGAAACACATTATGTCAATACCATTTTATCAAGGAACAAGTTGAAAATGAGATTGTTAAACTCTACTTTGTCAAGACTGCTTATCAGCTGGCGGATATATTCACTAAAGCACTCGTGAGAGAATGTTTTGAATTTCTGGTCAACCGCCTAGTTATGCAGGGCATTACGCCTGAAGAGCTGAAACTTCTTGCAGAGTCAGACGAGGATGAAGAGTAACTCCGTTTACTACTTCTTGTATCACATGTAATATACGTAGAATAGTTTATAAACACAAAAACAACAAAAAGATTTTCATTTTTCATATATTTTTCAAAAATCAAAATATAAAAATATAAAATTCAAAAAGGAAAATACAAAATCAGAAAATTTAAAAAACCAAAAAGAATCTTCTCGACATGTCTTTCAGAATCGATAATATCTACGACCTTAGAAATGTCATTCAATAATGCCACGGGATTATAGATAAAGTTCGACTGAAAGTTTAAAACATTTTAAAACATGTATTCTTAAATTTTCTTATGGTTTGTTTGTCACACCCCCAAACGGGGCCTGGACGGAAACACGTGTCTGAGGGAGTGACGTCATAATATACATCATACAAGATACAAAGAACGACCTCTAAGGGTACGTTTAGAAATCCAACATCGTTGCATAAATTAAAATAGTTAAAGTTTTACATATGTAATAGAAAAAATGCGGAGCCGAATAAAATGGTTTTAATGTTGACAAACGATGTTAACATAGATAATAATAATTCTTGAAAATCAGTCCAAAGCAAGGCAACACCATAAAGCAAGCAAAGACATCCATAGCTAAGCACCTGAGAAAAACATGCTAAAACGTCAACATAAAGTTGGTGAATTCATAGGTTTGAATTGATATAAGAGTGGACCCATAAATTTGCAAAGCGCATGTGAGTATATACAGAAACAATATCACATAAAAAGGCATATTGTTGTAGGGGCAACTAAGCTCATGACCCCGATCAAAATGTAATGGGAGCATGCAAAATGCTTAATAAACTTGCCTTGACGGGTGCCAACATGGCGCTTCACCGTATCACTCGACATGGTATACGTCCGTTGATCATGTAAGAGCTACTTACACGGACGGGATTGATTACAGTCCCAATAGATTTTAATTTACAACACTTGCGTTGTGTGTTGGGGGGGGTGAGGGGGGGGGGGGCGGGGGGGGGGGGGGGTGGGGGGGGGGGGGGGGGGGGTGGGGGGGGGAGGTGGGGGGGGGTGTGTGGACTTACCAATCCAATGATCATGAATTAAAACTAGACCGGTTTCATTATTAACCTCGGCGTAAGCATACAAGTTTCATAAAAAAAATCACAAGCGGCAACACGTACACAATATTGTCAACAACGTCCAAGCATTAGATACCAATTTTTAAAAGCCAAGAGCAATGTTTCTCACCCCAAAGTCGTAAAGCCAAAGAATAAAACGAGGGTCTCTGATACTCACCATGATAAAGCTAAGCGAACAGGCAATCCACTAAACGAAAGATGATAAAGAACATCTAAAGCCGCGACCTAGATAAATAACACGTCTTAGGAAAACGGAAAGTATACTAAATTAGCAAGAAACGTCTTAATAATAAATCCATCCATGAGTGTTTTGTGTATTGGTTTTATAATTTATCATAAATACTTAGTGGAGTATAACTTTCTTCGAATGAATCTCCAGACATTTTTCGGGTTCCCAAAAGTTTACAATTATAGAAAGTTTCCTTTTTTAGAAAGATATAAGTTTCAAGACGATTAATACCGGGTCACCCCTAAATTGTTAATTGTAATTTTCCATATTTTTAAAACGTACAAACTAGCATACTCACCTAACTATCAATGTCCGTTTTCGCTAAAACAAAATAATAGATACTAATATAATTGGAAATCCTACAACATTTATCAATCCCGACATCAATTACATATTCTATGACCATTTCAATTGTTTCTAATTTATAACCTAACAATCTTTATATGTTCGCCAACTGTTTAGAAAAGTCCAAAAAGTCTGAAAGTGTCCGAAAACCTCATTTTATTTTCCAAACAGCACTACGTCTAATTGGTTTTGCCGAAAAATGTTTCAAGTTTCATTTGGCTATAACTTGGCCGTTTTAAGTCCGATTTTAGTGTATAGTATATGAAAATCTATCTACTCGAAACGAGCTCTCCAAAACTACCTTTATGCCAATGAAAACATTCCTAGGTCGACCAAAACCTCAAAACAATTTTGGATCAGCAACTATGTATTTTACAAACGCTTTCACAAATTCCACCAAACTTCACAATAGTGCCTAATATAGCCTAATCTCCATTCACAACTAATCCATAATAAAACCACACCTAAAACTAACCTAATCCCTTCTTTTCTATTATTGAAACCCACTTTTTAACTCACCTCACCAAGATCGCAAAGTCATAAAAACATTACTTCCATTTTTATAAAAGATGACATGATATTATTTCATTTCTTTTTATAAAAGTGCCACAAACACATGGATTTAATAAGCAAGAACAAAGATTCAATAAGAAATGAAAAGAAAGTATCAAAAGAAAGATCAAGAAATGCTTACAAGAATGAAGAACAAGAAGTAATAACACAAGATCTATACCCAAAAACACTATATCTTGAAAACCCACTAATAAAATTAGAAACCCTAACTTTTAGATCTTGAGAAAACCCTTGAAAATCAACCAACTAATACTTGAAACCACCTTAGGTATCCTTATAAATGAACTTGGTATACTTGTATCTTGCTAGAAATCAAAGATATAGAAATCCAAAAGGGGTGTTTGTTTGCCAAGAGCTAAGAGAGGATAAAGAGAGATGTAAGATTTTTGACGAGGCTTGGAAAATAAGAAATGACCTAGTGTGTGTTATAACATGGTATTTATAAGATAAGGGATGGTATAGGGTTTCTTGGTTTGTAGTATCAAGTGACCAACACATACAAGAGTGTGTGTGTGTCTTGCTCAGCCGAAAACAACCACAAGGACCATATGGTTCAATTTTTGAGACCATGGCTCATTATCTAGTCCTAAGTTTAAATTTTTGGTGAGTCAAAGTGGATGAGATCACATGAACTAGTATTGCCACAGCTTCTGTGCATGGTAATGTACACCCTGAAAAGTCACTAAACCTCCTCTTACATAAACACATGCATAAATAAAAAAAAAGATGCTTTTGATTTAATTTCAAGGCTTATGGTTGATTTGGGCGTTCGAATTAATAAGAGAGGAGATATGAAATTTTTTTTTGACTTACGAATACGAGATGTATGATAACTAAAGTTTACCCGAAAAGATTTCGGGTTTCCGGGGTTTCGTTAGGTCAAAAACGCGAAAAACGCAAATTAAACGTTAAAACGTAAAAATAAGTATCGGAAGTGATCATAAACTATAAAACACTTAGAAAAGATAAAATAACTCATATAATATCTAAGCTAATCAAAGTCCGAAGTTGGAACGCGTCCGATTATGTTTTTTAGATTTCACGGGTTAACTTTCCTGATTAAACCCCCCTGCTAGATTACAAACCTAAACGTATAAAAGTAAAAAACAATGGATCGAAAAGTTTTAAAATAGTGGACATTGGAAATTTACGGGGTGGTGACAGTCCTATCTCAACGCTAAAAGATCTTTGTCCTCAAAGCTTAAGATGTAAGCTTTAGACTATAATGTAGGTGCGGGGTTAGCAAAAAGAGCAGGTACTCTATTTCTTCATTTGGTGTCCTCGAGCTCCAAAAAACTCAGGACCTTGCCATTGAGCTAATAATCGGGGGTATATTATATCAGTTTATCGCGAGCAACGGAAGCTGTGAATCTACAGTTCAACTTACTTTTCACAATTGGGATAAACTGCTTTTGCTTTTTAAATTAAAGGTCGTTTAACTTCTCGATCCATAATTTCGACTGGTTCTTCAATGAAATTAAGCTTGTCATCAATCTGGATTTCATCTAACAGAATAGCTAGGGGTTCGTCGGAGAAACACTTCTTCAAATTGGAAACGTGAAAAGTACTTTGAACCCGACTTAATTGCTCTGGGAATTCAAGTCGATATGAAACCGTTCCTACTTTAGCAAGGATTTTGAAAGGTCTAATATAACGAGGATTTAGCTTCCCTCGTTTGCCGAAACGTATCACCCCTTTCCATGGCTATAATTTCAACATAACCTTATCTCCAGCTTGGAATTCTAATGGCTTACGTCTCCTATCAGCGTAGCTCTTTTGTCTATCACGTGCAGCTTGGATACGCTTCTTGATTTGGATGATCTTTTTCGTGGTTTCATGAATAATTTCTGGGCCAGTAAGCTGAGCATCTCCAACCTCAGCCCAACAGACAGGCGATCGACACTTTTAGCCGTACAGTGCTTCAAACGGTGCAGCTTTGATACTCGTATGGTAACTGTTGTTGTAGGAAAACTATAACAACCCACAATTTTCATAAATGTAAATATCCATCTATTAAGTTAGATGATGTACAATCTATCAGTTATATATATGAACTCACCTTTTTCAGGGAAATTTTTCGCTTTATTACATTACATTACTTTGCCAATATCTCAATATGCAATATAACCTGCATAACTCAAGTTAACAGACTCGGACAACCTACGTATGGCAATCCTATCCTCATATATGTCAATCAAACATCATAACATATCAAGTCAATATCATAATATCATTATTACAAGTTAACATTTTTCCTAAAAGGTACCATTTGACAACCTCAAATCAAAACGGGCTTTAAACCATTATCAGAAGCTAAAACCCCCAAAAACCCGTTAATCTCATGGAAGGGTTAACCCCTAAAGTGAATGCACAAGCTACTAAATCATATGTACAAATAATATAACATCTCATTTGAAATATATAATCTCTTTAAATCAAAGTACAAATCCTTAAAAGCTTAATGCATAAGTCATTAAGCTCAATCCCTAAAATAGCCGTTTTATCTCCGTTTTCATTCTCATCTCTTCACTATCACTTGTGAGCAAGCTACTACACTCATTTTATAATATGTAAACCCTAATTATCCCATTCATAAGCTTTCATTCATGCTTTTTCACTCAAAACCTTAATTCAAAACCCTAAACCCTAAAACCAAGCTAGTTTCAAAACCATGACCTGTTTCTTGGCTTTTATCCATTGAAAACCCAAAACAACACTCATATAAGTTGTAATAACTTATTTTATAATCATATCAATCTATTCAATCATTATTTCCTCATTACGTTAATCATTTGATACTTCACTGAACGTAAAACATATCCTAGAAACCCTAAATATACCTAATTGGTTCATTTAACCCATTTACTCATTTTAAACCATTATAATCACAAAAAACCAACCAAGGGCCATTGTAAACTCATAAAATAAGTTTACAAATCATTATCTATCATTAACTTGGCAATGTGCAAGAAATCAAAGCCTAGAAAACCTTAACGAATCCCAGAAAACCCTAATTTGACCCTAATTGCGACCGAGTTGACCCATTTTCTCAATTTCAACACCATCTTCCCTTAAACCAACGACCACAATTCATTAATAATACTTTATATAAAGTCCTAGATTTAGTTATTCCATCATTCTTAACCAAGCGTATGCATAAATATAAGCAAGAAAGTCAAGAAAACACCTAAACAGCCCAATTTTAAACCCATGACCATCGTTTCTTCAATTCTAATCCGTTTTAGCCCAAAACAATTGCTAATATTTGCTAATTACTTTAATACCAGACTTTAACAACCTATTTCATCTATCCTTAATCATTATAAATACAATGTACCTTGGAAAGACTCTTGAGAACCATGCCGAGCCCAAAACTGACCCCCACCCTTTCTAACTTCATTTGACCCACTTAAACTCTCACCATGTGAAAATGAACAAACCCAATAAAACATTTTAATACTCTTTAAGCAAGGCTTTACGCCAGCAAAGCTTTGACCACCAGGCATGGTCAATAAATGAAAGGCACCAGTGCTGTCTATTTTCTTCCTCTTCTGCGCTGCAACAATGAAGAAGGCCACCTCTATTCAAGCTACTACTAGACCATCCCACCATTGAATTTCGAGCTTTCAACAAACTTCACCCCTAGCTTTGTAAATGGTGTCTAGACCAAAATGAGCCTTGCTTACTCTCCCTGAACTTGCATAAGTATAAATATAAGCCATCCTATGTTATCAATTTATTTCAATCATCCCCCACTTCCTCCTCTGTAAACGACCTTCATAGTAGGCAATCCTTGCTCATATGAATTCTAATAGATACTTAATAAAGTCTCACTACTACAGAAAGGAAGCAAAAGAAACCAAGAAATCAAACCCGAGAGTCGTTATTCTAGGCGTACGAAGCTAAAAGTCCCGATTCCGACCCATTTCTAAGCTATAAGCTCATACCCAGGATCTTAAGCTTATATATTCTGCTCATTGTAACAATATAATGTTCAAATGGTGTCTTGGTAAAAATCATAATATAAAGCTTTGAACTCAAAACCTAAGTTTGTGTATTTTTTTTAAAATGCCTTTTTGATCAAAACCGTACACCCGAAACCCAATTTCATTTTTTACTTAAAACTAGGGTAAACTTGTAAAAATTGTTATAATCAACTAAAAAGCTATTATAATGTTAAAATACAGTACTATTGAAAAGATATAAGAAATTTGACCTTAAAACCCCTGCGTTTTCATTTTGAAACCCTAATTTGACCCTTATTACCTTTTAACTTAACGAATGAAATGCGAGTAAAATAAATCGGGTTTTTTGATACTTAAATAAACTAATGTGTGTTAAACCTTCATAATATAGTTTATTATAAAATTATAAAATGACTATTGAAATGTTAAATTAAGCATGCATGGCAATTTGGGACATGTTTTTTTAAATAAAATCCATTCAAGGGGTATTTATCCGTAAATTTTAAGAAACTTATAACTAAAAGGACTAAAATAGGTCATTTATAAAGTTATAACCATATGGGTCATTATGTTACTTTTATAAAGTATAAGGATCAATCTCAGGTATATCAATAAAAGTTGAAGGACCAAAGATATGTAAAAATTGCAAACCTCAGGGGTCTACTTGCAATTTTTCCAAAACCTCAGGGGCCTAAAATGTAATCATTTGAAAATGTAAAAAATCGTATTCAAAACATAACCAGGACATAACTATAATTTACGCTCCTCGTGCTTAACATCTCCAGATATTGGAATAAAATGCTTAAAACTTGCTAATGTACTAATCATTATATCATCGATGTCTTCAAAAAATCATGTCCCGATCCAATATCATACACACAAAACTAGGGAGAGGCGCGATATTAATACGTTTCATCGGTTAGTATTACGTTCAGTCAGAGATGTTGGGTTTATACGCTTTAAAGTGCCCAAGCTCCACAAACTATTACAGAAGACTTCTAAACTAAGAAAAGTGCAGCCGAACGGTGTTATTATAATATGTTATATCAAAACCAACATCGAAATCCAAAAACTTAATATATACAATCAAACAAAGACTTGCCACATATTAACCTAGGTAGACTGTAGATTGCCGTGTTGTAAACCGTTACTTCATTCCCTATACATTAGCCCATTAATGATTCCCTATAACTGTTCAGGTGAGTTCATAGCCCGCATTTTCACTCTTTTTATAAACCCGCTAGGGGGATACAATGCCATACAACATGAATGCAATTATTTTCAACATCTATTTTTCAATTTACTATATGCCTAAGTAACTGCTTTGCTAAAGGTCCCCCATAATCATGAAGGCCGATAATTACTCTCCGTAGTAAAGCGCGAATGATGTGAATAGATCTATTTAAGTTGGACTCCCCGTTTGTGTACCCAGTAATGTGATCCAATTTGAGCACATCATTAGAAATCATGTGGGTATTTTTGGCAAAGGTGCCAGCAGGGGCAAATTATCATAATAACCTAGGTATCCCGATTCATAGCCTAGATGGCAATAATAAATATATGTGTTTCAATACTGTGAATATTCAATGTAACCCAAATATCGCATTTATGCATTCAATGTATATTACTTAACCTATGGATTCACACTCAACCTTTGTGTTTACTTGTTCAGCTGTTTTATCTCATGTAACTAATGGCAACGGAGTGGACGAGGACATGACGATGGAAAAACCGTTATCATTCAAATGTTGTATTTTAGATTCTGTAAACCTCTCTTTGTAAAAACTCTAAAGAAATAATGAATGATAACTTATTTTCATAAACGACTCTTTTGATTTTGTTTAATGATTATGACAGTTGTACCACAAAAGTAATACCCTAGAATATCTTCTGCTGCTATATGAAAAAATAGGGGTGTTAAAAAAACTCCACCAAAGGAAGGTGTCAAACCCAAACCTTCCCCAACATCATCACATAATCCCTTAGCATGTCCTCCAAGGTTTGGACGGTTCTCTCACTCCAAACCATTCGTATGCGATGATAAGCCGTACTATATCCCAATGAGTATCTAGAGCTTTGTTTAGCGATTGCAAGTAAAAAGAAGTAAATTAACTATACGATATAGAAAGAATCAAAACTAATTAGGAGCACACCATGTCTAAGAATAGTTCCTTTTAAGTATTGTCACGATCAAATTTTCCATTGAGTCAATTCCTTACAATTGGAAAGAAATGAGTCAGATTTGGTGAGTCGTCAAAAATTACCCAAATTGCATCATGACCAGTACGACATCTATGGCAGACATAAGTAACGCAATCCATTGTAATATTTCTCTCACTTCCATACCCATGACACATGATTGAACCAACAAACCAGATGGTTTTTGGCATTCGACCTTAACTATTGCACATGTTAGAAACTTGCTGACGTAGGTGGCAATCTCAACTTTCATATTTGGCCACCAATACAGTTTCTTCAAGTCTTGTTACATCTTATCCGATCCAGGATGGATCAAATACTTTAACTTATGCGACTCGTGCAAAATCAGGGTTCTCAAGTCGCCAAAACAGGGTATCCAACTTCTATTCCCCAAACATAACGTTCCATGAGCACGGGGCTCTAGATTCTTAATCATACCACCCAAATCTTCCGTTCTGTAGGATCCCTAGATCATTCCATGGAATAAGCACAAGATCAATGGCACAAAGATTAAAACAATGAAGAACTTTTGATTGAAAGAAAATAAAAGTGGCTACAAACCCTTAAGATGAAAAATAATAATGAAGTAGCTAACCTAATTTTGACTAAACTAGGTGTATTTATACTAAAAGGATTTGCCTTTTAGGGCTTTCTATTTGGGCTTTTTACATCTTGGCCCTTATACATAATAAACATTAAATAACATAGTCTTTCGAGCTAGACTTTTGTCTTGTAACTTCGAGTGACCGAAGCTTCTTTGATCTGTCCATTTATGTGACTCCTAACAATCTCCCCGCTAGATGAAGTCATGAGAGAAGCTCACTCTTGCATGTCTCTACAGCTCGAGTTGTTGATAAGGGTACTTCACTTGTTGCGCTTTGGTAATTCAAAAGTTAACACCTTGATCAAGATCTTCAAATTAGTATGTTATGACTTATCTGAACTTTTGGACTTGTTTAAGCTTTACTTCTTTGAATTACTTTGTGATCTCCTTTCACTTTGTCTTTGCCATACGCTGATCATTAGTCTCACATGCTCATATCTGTTGGAATCTTTTAAAGCTTTGATGATGTATCTTCTTCCAATCATTGTAACTTTTAGAATTTTGGAAGAAGACATTTGATCTTCTACAGATATTGCGCGGAAGCCTTGTAGAAAACTTTCTTGATTACTTCAGATACTGTGGTATAGGGAGGAAGAAGGGGATGGATATGAGGCAAAGAGTCTAGCATCGTAAACTTTGAGAGTCGTCATTAGCCATGATAAATAACAATTTTCGTCCACCAACAAAAACATTTTGTTATATTAAAATCTACATAATTGTTTTCTAGAAAAACTATTTTGTGAACACACAAAGGTTATTAAATATTGAAGGAGACCGATTATAGACACGTATACTCAATATGGTCGGTTCACAATAACCTCTGATTCCGTGAGGATCAAAGATTACAGTATGAAACTGCACCAGTGAACAGATAGATACATTCAAGAACCTTCTTGACCGGTTTTCCGTCACGTGACAACTAGATCCTCTAATACTACGTCACAATTCCCTAATGTTCGCGGTTCTCTAGACCAGATGTCCCGAAGACTAACACACATAAGTAATTTCTACAAATAGAAATGAAAAGAGTAGTCAGTACAAGTTATCTCTCTGCTGACTATACCGTAACAAATTCCTTTTTACACAGAAGCGTTATACTTCTTAAAACAAATAAGTACCGTAGATTGCCTGAGGCAAAAAAGATATGAAAAACAATCGATGTGGCATGTGAATAGTTTTGTTTGGGGCACAAATGAAGTTTAAACAGAATTGGCATCGATGATGTTTTGAAAATATATCCGAAAGATATGAAGTGCCTTGGGAAATCCAAACTTGTACAAGTACAATTTATGGAAATCCACTTCAACTAGAGCGCAGTCTAGACCTCAAGCATAGCATTCATACGAATAGCCCTGGTTGTACAAACATCTCTTTTCCTCAGCAATCCTTAAGATTCACTTTACGAACATGAAACAAAGATTCTTTGTCATTTATCAAGAAACTAGTGATAACGACAAACATTTGGTACCTTGACAATTTTTGTTGGGAAATACAAGACAAAAATGCAAAGTTCTGCACGTAAAAGTCCCAGTACTGCTAATTGAAAGATCAAAGTACTGCTAAGTAGAAAGTCAAGGTACTTGTCAATCAAAGATAGAAGTACTGCAGTGGATTTAGGAACTAAAAAAGACTTTAAACTTTTTGTTTAATCATTTAATCTTGTAACAGTTATTTAGTTGATAAGTATCAATTAGGTGTTTATGATATACAAGGAACTGTACATCTACTAGAGGTGTATCACTTAAGTTTTATAAAAGGATCTCTAGGAAGATATTTAGAAAGAACAAACGAAAAACACGAAGTTGAGAATTATTTAGTATTGTATTAGGGATCTGCAATTTAGGCAGATTCAAAAGGTTTATAAAAGAAATCGTTTGAGAAACTACTGTGTGTTCTTCATAAGTACTGCCAACTAGATTCCGCATAGTTGACAGTATATCAGTGTTTCATTAAGGAATATCGATCAACTACAATGGTAATCAGAGCTTGTTTAAAGACCTGACCTTGTAAGAACTTTAATCAATCGAATTTTTTCTAAACTCATACAGAAGATAAAAAAATGTCGTGAAACCGAACCTAACCACCCACCCAACGACCGTATACTGCACTACAGAATCCATGGTTATAATGACTTACCAAAAGTCATATAGTATTCAACACACTATGATTCATGTTCTGAGTGTTGAAGTGGTTTTCAGTTTACCATGGATTATTACCTTTTCTAGGTACCAAAGAACTGACTAGCCCAAGAGTGAATGGCTACTTGGTAAAGGCTCATAAAATCCATTTATGTTGCTGAAAAAATCTGTTGCTGAGAAGAACAATCTGTTTGGTGCAAAGACAAAGAATTTTGAAGAAGTGTTTATGTTCAAAACAAGAGATTGTATTTCAAGATACTCAAACAGATTGTATACAAGATACTGCTCAAAAGATGAAGCTTAAAAGATTAAAGGCTAGTATTGCTACAATGACAAGACAGACTGATGCTGAACAAAGAAGACCAACTATCAAGAAACTTGAAGTCAAGCAAGTGGAATTCAAGTTAGGGGAGGATTGTTGGGAAATACAAGTCTGAAAGTCAAAGTACTGTCAGTACATTTAAAGTACTGCCTTCATATTAAAGGAGAGTCAAAGTACTGCCAGTATATTCAAAGAAATCTTCAAAAGATAAGAATTGGAAGATTCTCTCATATTTGGTCAAAGATAATGATAAAGATTGGTCAAAGATAATGATTTGATCAAAGATAATTAATTTGGTCAAAGATAATTAATTATAAGTCAAAGTACTGTCTTAGTTATAGGAACTGTAAAGGTTAAACGGTTATGTTAGTATTTATCTTGTAATAGTTATTAGTGATAAGTATCATTTAGTATTCGTGTTAGTCAGGGACTGTACACCTACTAGTGGTTATCCTTATGTCTATAAAAGGATCCCTAGGAAGGCATTAGAGACACAGATAACAAAAACACACAAGTCATTAGTATTGTATTTAGGGATCTGCAACTTAGGCAGATTCAAAGGTTTATAATAGAAATCGTTTGAGAAACTATTGAGTGTTCTTCTTGATATTGTTAATTAGTTTCCGCATAATTAACAGTATTATATCAGTGTTTCATTGCTACTAACTTGGATTTATTCAAGGAGGTAACATCCTTTACAGGTTAAAGGCTTATTATACTAAGGTATAACGATCCTACAAGTGGTATCAGAGCCTGTGTAGAGACTCTGATCAAGAAGAACTTTTATCGTTCGAAATTTTTCCAAACTCCAAAAAGATGTCTGAAGCTGAACCAACCCCTCCTGCCTCATCTGTCACCACCCTTCTAGATGATTGGAGCATAGAGATTGATGCAGACCATGTGAATCTTGGACAAGATGGACTTGGAGTTTTTGACTGGAGCGAAGAAGCTGATAATGCACCAGTTGCTCTTGCTTTGATGGCTACAAGCTCAACCGATTCTTCTAACTCAAAGGTACCTTACTGTTCAAAATGTAGTAAATCTTATAAAAAGTTGCTTGAAAACTATCAAACTGAAAGAGATAATTTTCAAAAGGCTAGGTCTGAAATTCTAGGATATCAAATGAGCTTAGAGTCATTAGAAGTCATACTTAAAACACATGAAAAGAATGAATATGCATGGGGTGATAAGTATGAACAGATGGAATATGACTTAAAGATAAGGGATTTGAAACTAGAAGAAAAACAAAAGGAATTAGATCAAGCCTTAAAAGAAAGAGATGATTTCAAAGTAAAACTTGAAAAATGGACAAATGCTTCTGTACTTCAAAATGAAGTCCTAAACAAACAAAGATATTTGTCTGATAAGTCATGTATAGGATTTGGGATTGAGTCTAGTAGTAGTATGGAAAGTGACAATTCATCTGGGGATGAAACTTTGACTGATTCTTTGTATGAAAATTTCAAAAGAGAAAAGGCATACAAAGCAGTACCTCCACCCACAGGTACAATTATTCCTCCTAGGGCAAATGTCTCTTTTACAGGGATAGATGAACTAGCTATTAGGAATAAGGTCAATAATCAAGAGAAAACAAAGTCTAGTCAACCAGAAATTGATAGAAATAAAGTCATAATTGAAGATTGGGTTGATAGTGATGATGAAGAGACTGTTTTAAACTCTTTAGAGATTCAAAAGAAAACTGTTTTGAACTCAGAAAATATTGAAACATCTTTCAAAAACAGGTCACCCAGCAGTCAAAATAGTTTCGGTCAAGGATCCAGGAGACAGGGAAATGAGTGTAGGGGTCGTAGATTATGTTTTGTATGTTACAGTCCTAATCATTTGATCAAAGATTGTAATCTACATGCAAGAAACCTTAAGCAGACCCAAAATCACAAATCTAAGGGCACACAGGATCCCAGGGGGACACGACCAGTTTGGAATAATACAAACAGGGTAAATCATAGAAACTTTTCAAGTAACTATAGGTACCCTCACCAAAGGAGGTCTTTTATCCCATCAGCAGTACTTACAAGGGAAGGGTTGAAAAGTACTGCTAGACCAAAATACTAGTGATTAGTAGCTTTCCCTTAAACCAAAAATGACACAAACAGTAACCCTTCAAAAAGGCCAAGGCTAATTGTTTTTATCAAGGTCCTAGCCTCGACCTAGAGTACGCACAAGCCATACTTCACAAAGTACTGTAGACCTTATTATCCAAGGATGGATAATAGAAGACCTAGAATCTCAAGTAATTCACCATCATCCCCAAGGACTTCTACCACAAAAGGACTCCTTATAGAATCCAAAGACCCAAGAAAATTGGTGAAATCGATCTGGGTTCAGACAGGAAGTACGTAATCACAAGCAGTACTTCCACAAAATTTTGAGTATCAAAAGGATGCAATGATAACTTCAAAACAAACAGGGAGACAAAAGGGGGACACCCCTTATCCTAGAATTCTGTTAATAGGGATAAAGGATCATACACACTCAAGCAATTTGAGTATGTAACACCATTAGGGGTATCCAGTCAGTATATGACTGGTCCCAAAAGAGTCTAATTCTTTAACTTGTTTGTACAGGGCAATCCAGAAGAGGATCTCAAGGATTACGCTATTATTGATATGGTTGCTCTGGAAGTATGACAGGAGACAAGAACAAACTCTCAGATTTCAAGGATTACAAAGCTAATTAATAAGGTCAAGGTTCACACTTGGTAGTTAATATTGGTATGATGGAACCCATAGCTAAATTTACGGGGAGGATTGCTGAAAAGTATTGACTAAGAAAGAAATTTGATGCTAATCTTAAAGGAGTGTAAAAAGTCAAAGATATTGACTTTTTAAGTGATGATGAACTGTGAAGAAATCAAACTAAATGGGAAAACTCCTAATTGAAGATAGAGTTAGATAGCCATTACATTGATACATCTAGTCATTTTGTGGAGCAACAGAAGATGGTGATGATTCTTAAACAACTGATATGATTTATCAAAACATTTCCTTTGAGATTAACATAATGTTGTATTGATAAAAAGTTCATAAACTGTGAACAATCAAGTACCTTATTCAAAAGTACTGCTAGTTTAAAACAAACAGTGACCTCGTTGAAAGTACTGTTTAGTTAAAAAGTATGTTTTTGAAATGATGGAAACGATTTGAGTGTGCAAAAGATTTAAGGCACATATATATTGAATATCAAAAATTAAACTGTTTTAAGGGATTGAGTGTTGGTTAACCACCACACAGCAAATGGTAATCAATTCACCATGTCTAACAAACATAAGAATTGACTAGTCCAAATCAAACAGTTTTGGTAAAGACATCTCAAATCTGTTGATGGTTGACAATTTACCAAAAATTGTATGGTGATCAATACACCATGGTATTACACTGAATTATTGGCTACTCCAAAGCAAACGGCTTTTTGGTAAAGAGAACTCAAATCCGTTGATAGCTTTAATAGTTTGCTCAAAACTATATGGTTCTCAACTCACCAATGTTTTATTACTGAGAGTTGGCTAGTCCTGAGCAAACGGCTACAGGTAAAGACTTATCAAATCCGTTTATGGTTGTAATGACTTACCAAAAGTCATATAGTATTCAACACACTATGATTCATGTTCTGAGTGTTGAAGTGGTTTTCAGTTCACCATGGATTATTACCTTTTCTAGGTACCAAAGAACTGACTAGCCCAAGAGTGAATGGCTACTTGGTAAAGGCTCATAAAAACCATTTATGTTGCTGAGAAGAACAATCTGTTTGATGCAAAGACAAAGAATTTAACAAGAGATTTCATTTCAAGATACTCAAACAGATTGTATACAAGATACTGCTCAAAAGATGAAGCTTAAAAGATTAAAGGCTAGTATTGCTACAATGACAAGACAGACTGATGCTGAACAAAGAAGACCAACTATCAAGAAACTTGAAGTCAAGCAAGTAGAATTCAAGTTAGGGGAGGATTGTTGGGAAATACAAGTCAAAAGGTCAAAGTACTGCTAAGTTGAAGATCAAAGTACTGCCTTCTTAGTATGGAAAAGTCAACGTACTGCCGATGTTAAAGGAACTCTAAAAGATAAACGGTTACAGTAGTAGTTATCATGTAACAGTTATATTAGTGATTAGTATTAATTAGTATTTGTGTCATACAAGGACTGTACACCTACTAGAGTTATCCTTATGTTTATAAAAGGATCTATAGGAAGGCATTAGATGATATACATATACACGAATTATTAGTATTGTATTAGGGATCTGCAATTTAGGCAGATTCAAAAGGTTTATAATAGAAATCGTTTGAGAAACTATTGTGTGTTCTTCTTGATATTGTTAACTAGTTTCCGCATAGTTAACAGTATTATATCAGTGTTTCATTGCTACTAACTTGGATTTATTCAAGGAGGTAACATCCTTTACAGGTTAAAGGCTTATTATACTAAGGTATAACGATCCTACAATTAGTGTGTGTAAATCATGATTGATGGATTAGTGCGTGTAAATCAAGATGTAATTAGTGTGTGTGTGTGTGTTTAGAGAGATAATATGTATGTGCTTAATCTTTTCTCATTTGATATTGTTACAAAATGAGTTGATTTGTGGTTGTTGTTACATCAAATGGTGGCATTAAGCCTTATTAAATACTTAGTGATGTTGCTAAGTATATAATAAATACACTTTTAGTCCCTAGATAATTTACATGTAAGTACGTCAATCCTAAATCTAGCTATAAACTATCTTTACATCATATATGGAATTTATATCTAATTCTAACAATCTCCCTCTATGTAATGATATGCTAGATTTGGATCACATTTCATTGAAGCTTGAAATCGCTGAGAATTCCTTGTAAAAGCTAAGGACGACTGGTATGTGCTTAATTACACATACCTTGTACCTTTAAAAACGAGCTAAAAAATCGGCATCTCAAAAGCTATTTGAATCTTGATCTTCTTTTGCAGCTTGAATCTTTAAAAGCCTGTATGAAATCTTTATCTTTATATCTTGATGAATCTTGATCTTGAAGGTATATTTCAATCACATAATGTTGCTGACTAAAGATCTTGAATAAGATGATACTTATTGAACATTTCATACAGAAGACTTGAACACTTGACTTTTTCCTTGAATATTTATATTTTTTTTGCCCCCGCCCCCAATCACATATCTATCTCTTGAAGTAGTTAGTAATAATTCGATTGTTAACGGACTAATGGTCAATATTGTTGAGAAGTAATTCTATGCAAATGTTGAACCTTATCTTATTAATCAAACTACTTTTACCACAATGGATATCTTAGGCCCTCTCCCACAAGTAGCCTGAAGGATTAAGTTTGTCATCATTGCTATTGACTATTTCACTAAATTGATCGAAGCGAAACCATTGGCTAGGATTACCGTAAGGAAAGTAAAGAAGTTTGTGTGGGAATAAACATTGTTTGTAGGTTTCGGTCATTATCCTAGAATCATTGTAACAGATAATGGGACAAAATTTATGAACGATTCATTCAAAAGTTGGTGCACAAGATTGAACATTCAACAGATGAACACAGTCATTGCTCCTCAAAGCCAATGGTCTAAGTAGAGAGGGAAAAACAAAAGCCCCCAACTTTGATGGAGGGAATTCAAGACAAGGTTGGGAAGAAGGTTAGGGCCGGTTGGGTCGACGAGCTGCCTAACATCCTATGGGTGCATCAGACATCTCTCAAGCAGAGTAACGGGGAAACCACGTTTCGTCTACATATGGTAGTGAGTCTGTCAAAACCAGCGAGGAGATAAGTATGCCCACGCACCAAACCATGATGATTTGAGAAGGATTTAACGATGAAGAGCTCTGTTTAAACCTATAGGAAAAAGGGAAATAGCGGCCATCCGGGAGGCGTGATACAAGACAAAAATGAAACAGTATTATAACAAGAAGGTGAGGCTGACAAGTTTCAAGCCGAGGGAGTTTATGTTCCAAAAAAACAAGGCTAGTAGAGTAGAAGACTAGAGGAAGCTGGGACCTACATGGGAAGGACCATATAGAGTTATGGAAGCCATTAACCATCGCAAGTGTTATTTGTAGAAGTTATTGTGTTTAGAATTCCAAACCATACCTATAAGCTAAGCTATGTAACTGTAACAACTTTTTAATGAAAGACGAAGCTCCTCTTCCTAATCCAAAAGGAAGGAGAAATTTTCCCAAAATATATTTCGTTAAGGCACAATTTATCACCGAATGGCTCGCTACCTCCGGATAAATATGTAGTCAATTATTTTACCCCAAAAGATGTTAAGTCATCAGGGATGAGCCAGAGTGCACTGCACCGAAAGGCAATGTCTTACCCCAAAAGATGTTAAGACATCAGGATGAGCCGGAGTGCATGACACCAAAAGGCAATATCTTACCCCAAAAGATGTTAAGACGTCAGGGATGAGCTGGAGTGCACATCACCGAAAAGCAATATCTTTCCCAAAAAGATGTTAAGACATCAGGGATGAGTCAGAGTGCACAACAACGAAAGGAAATATCTTACCCAAAAGATGTTAAGACATTAGGGATGAGCCGGAGTGCACAGCATCGAAAGATAATATTTCACCCCCAAATGATGTCAAGACATAAAAAATGAGCCGAATCGCACAAGCACCAAAATACATAATTACACCATGTCAATAATTGCAACATAAAAAAGAGCTAAGATAAATTCACCATGGGAATCTAATATGAACTTGTGAAAAACAAAAAAGAAAAAATTCCTTGTTACATAAAATATAGTATACTTTATTACATAGTAACCGGGATACAAAATGTTCATAAGCAAAAAGAAACCAAAAGGAAAGATGTTCGAAAGCAGATATGAAAGTCACTCAACGAAGCCTCTGACAAACTTGGTCTCCTTTTGAGTGGAAGAAACAACAGCTCCGACAAGGGAAGCAGACCCGGTGGGAGCGGATGAAGTAGCAACAGGAGCAGGACCAGGATGTACTTTCATCAATTCAGCCACAAAGTGGCGGTATCCTTTAGCAACCTTGGTGACAAACGGATATTCCTTCTAAAAAAATCTCGTCGTACATAGGATAGAGCTTCTTGTCGGAGTAAGGTTCAAAACCTCCAATTCCCTTTAATACTTCCAAAATTTCCTTATCAGTCTTATCAACACTTAATCCTTTTCCCCATTGAGTATGAATGTCCATATTAAACTCAGATAAACTCTTCTTATAGTCATGGATCTGAAGCATACAGCTGATCATCATTGGGAGAAGCTTGTAGATGTAATTAAATTTCTCCACTTTGATTTGCCCTAGCCTAACCAGCAGATCTTGTCTCTCTTTGGTCCATTCGATGGCTTCTTTCTCAGTAGTACAAAGTTTAGAGTTCTTTCCATCAAGTATTTCTTCAAGCTCTTTAATATGATTAGCTTAGGCCATGTTGACAAAAGAAAGCTCAGCCTTTTATTTTTCTAACGTTTCAACCTCGTCAGTGCAACCCAAATTCTCCTCTTCCAGCTCCTTAAAACGGTTTGACATGTTGGTATAAAGAGTGGCATTGTGTTCAAGGTCCTGGCGGGCAGCCAC
>BQNB010092358.1:0-26639 GCA_026074375.1 Tanacetum coccineum | reverse complement strand
GATTGACTTAGAAAAGAAGATCAAACAGCTAGATAATATTGTTTTTAAAAGAGATCAATCTGCACAAACTGTTCACATGTTGACGAAACCTTAGTTTTTTTATGATCATACCACTAAACAAGCTCTAGGTTTTCAAAATCCTTTCTATCTGAAGAAAGCTCAGCAGTTGGAACCGAAGCTTTATGATGATAATGTCATTAAGAATACTAGTGCTATTGTGATTCCTGACTCCAAAGAGACCCTTATACTTGCTGAAGAGAGTCGTTCAAAAATGATTTTAAAACAACAGAATCCAATGATGTTAGAAAAGAAAGTTAATACTACACCAGTTGATTATGCTGCTCTTAACCAACTTTCTTACGATTTTGAAACACGATTTATTCCACAAACTGAATTATCTGCTGAACAAGCCTTTTGGTCTCAGAATTCTCAGAATTCTTCCAAAAGAACTTTCTAAAGTCAGCATGGTTAATACGAGTTTGAAGAAACTTAAACACCATCTTGCTGGTTTTGAATGGTTTTCAAAGAAAGAACCACGGTCACAGCCATCACTGAGGTCTCGTGGGGGTTTGAAACATACAAAAAGCTTATTTTAGGGATGAAATAATTCCATTTGTAAAAGCTCTAAAGGATTTATTCAACACATTCGATCAATATTTGATTGATGAACTTTCTGAAGTCCAAAATGTCTTTCATCAAATGGAATAGGCTATGGAACAACATCATTTAGAGTAAAAAACATTTGAAGTTAAAATGAATCAAGTTTTGAACGAAAACGAACGACTCTTGGAACAAGTCATTAACAAAGATATTGTGAACATAATTATGAATTCTTCTATGGATAATGCTTCTGTGAATGTGCATGAATGTGAAAAGTGTCTAAAACTTGAGATGATCTTTCAAACATAGATCGGATCTCATTGAAAAAAGATATTTACAATAAAATTGTTCAAAAGTTTTACCACTCTTGAAAAACATTGCATCTCTTTAGAAGTTGATACTCAACTTAATCAGGAAATTTTTCAAAGGGACAATTCTGTTTCAAATCAAAGTGCTCCAAGTTTTGATCAATTGTTTGAATTAAATGAATTGAAAGCTCAGTCCCAAGAGAAAGACACGGTCATAAAGAAGTTGAAAGAGAGAATTAAATCTCTAAGTGAAAAATGACGGGATTAAGATTAAAAGGACTTAGAGGAGATTGAAACAATAAATATTGAATTGGATCATAGGGTGTCAAAGCTTATTGCTGAGAATGAGCATTTGAAACAGACCTATAAGCAACTTTATGACTCGATTAAACCAGCACGTATTCGATCCAAAGAACAATGTGATGGATTAATTAATCAAGTTAATCTAAAGTCTGTGGAAATCTTTGATTTAAATGCTCATCTTCAAGAAAAAGTTTTGGTAATTACAGCTCTCAAGGATGAATTAAGGAAACTTAAAGGAAAAACTCTAGTTGATAATGCGGTTACGAAACACACTATTGATCCAGAGATGCTTAAGAATGATGTGGAACCAATAACCCCAAAATTGTTGAATAATAGGACAGCTTACTCTGCCTATATTAAGCACACTCAGGAAGAAGCTGCAGTTCTTAGGGATCTAGTAGAACATGTTAAAGCTAATTATCCACTAGATCATCCCTTAGAATCTGCCTGTAGGTATACTAAACGAATTCAGGATTTGCTTACAAACATTAGTAAAACCTGCCCTAGTATCAACAATTCTGGTGAAAAATTAGTGGTTGTGACCATAAAGAACAAGGCAAAAGGTAGATCACTGAGGCGTTCACATCCTTAGGAAACACAAACATAAAAATAGCTTCTTCATCGAACTTAGTTTCTAACAAACCTATGTTGTCTTCTACAGGAGTAAAACCGTCTACTAGTGCTAGCGGATCACAACCTTCAAGCAATACAAAGAAAGATAAGATTCAGCAAACACCAAGTAGTACTTAGAAGAATAAAGTAGAAGCCCACCCTAGGAAAGTTAAATCTAGTTTAAAAAATAAAGAATGTTTTATTGCACCTAAAGGAAATGTTAATGTGCAGCATTCCAAGCTTAATGCGAATTCTAAACTTAAATGTGTTAAGTGTAATGGTTGCATGCTTTGTGATAATCATGATTTGTATGTTCTTGATTTTATCAATAATGTAAATGCTTGTGTAAAATCTAAATCTGCTAAGAAAAATTCAAGAGGAAAAGTTGGAAAAAACTAACAGGAGGTGTTTAAAATTTGGATATATCTGGAGACCTCCTGGTCGGACTTCACTTAGTAGGTAATGCAGGCCTTTAACTAGGATTACCACAACTACTGAAGTGTCCCTTAGGAAACCAACTGTTCTAATAATGAAACCTTTAAACCTGTCGTAATATTGGTTTACTCACGGAAACCTAGAAAATCTAAAACTAATGTTTCTATTAGCAAATCTAAGGTTCTTAAATCTGTATCTGCTAACAAAAAGGAACCCAGTCAAACTTGGGGATCCATAGTTTCCAATGTTCCATATTCCTCTCTTGATGAATGCAGGTCGTCCAAAGTGTTCTCTGGTATTTGGACTCCGGGTGCTCTAAGCATATAACCGGAGATCGCTCTTAGCTCACCAATTTTGTCAATAAATTTTTGGGTACATTCCAATTCGGAAATGATTACGTGGCAAAGATATTGGGATATGGTGATTATCAGATTGGGAATGTTACGATATCAAGGGTTTACTACGTAGAAGGACTTGGACACAACTTATTCTCTGTTGGGCAATTCTGTGATTCGAACCTTGAAGTTGCTTTTCGCCAACACACCTGCTTCATTCTTAATCTAGAAGGTGTTGATCTATTTACTGGATCTCAAGGAAACAATCTGTATACTCTGTCTCTTGGAGACATGATGGCGTCCTCTCCTATATGTCTCTTGTCAAAGGCCTTAAAGACTAAGTCCTGGCTATGGCACCGACGTCTGTCTCATCTGAACTTTGATGCAATCAACCATTTAGCTAGACATGGTCTTGTTTGAGGCCTCCCTAAGCTAAAGTTTGAAAAGGACCATCTGTGTTTTGCATGTGCAATGGCGGAAAAAAAGACGAAACCCTAAAACTAAATCTGAAGTGACAACAACCAAGGAAAAACTATATCTTTAAACACCTGGGATCTTTGTGGACAAATGGTTGTCGTAGGTGTTATGGAAAGAAGTACATCCTCGTCATTGTTGATGATTACTCTCGATTTACATGGGTTAAGTGCTTAAGGTCAAAAGATGAAGATCCAGATTTCATAATTAAGTTTCTCAAGATGATCCTACTAAGGCTTAAAGTACCCATCCGACGAATCAAAACAGATAATAGAACTGAATTTGTTAATCAAACTTTATGTGAATATTATGAGAAGGTGGGGCATAACTCTCATGAAAACATTTTGTTGCTGCTCCTCACAGCAAAAATGGGTCGTGAAAGACTTAACCGTACGCTAATTAAAGCTGCCCGCACAATGTTGATTTATGCAAAAGCTCTGTTATTCTTATGGGCAGAAGCAGTTGCTACCGCATGTTACACCCAAAATCGTTCTATCGTACGTCTTCGTCACGGCAAAACACCATATGAGCTTTTACATGACAAACTTCCTGACTTATCATTCTTCCATGTATTTGGTGCACTCTGCTATCCGACAAATGATAGTGAGAACTTGGGTAAGTTACAACCGAAGGTTGATATTGGTATTTTCATTGGCTTTGCACCCACAAACAAAGCATTTCGAATTTACAACCGACGTACCAGACGTATTATCAAAACAATTCATGTAGATTTTGATGAGCTGACTGCATTGGCTTCTGAACACAGCAGTTCAGGACTCGCACTTCATGAAATGACTCCTGCAACAATCAGTTCAAGACTCGTACCAAACCCTCCTCCCCCAACACTGTTTGTACCACCTTCGAGAAGTGATTAGGATCTTTTGTTTCAACCGCTATTTGATGAATTACCCACCCCTTCACCAAGTTTTGATCACCCAGCCCCTGAAGTCATTGCTCTAATTGATGAAGTAGTTGCTCCAGTTCCTGCTGTATCAACCGATTCACCTTCCTCAACAACAGTTGACCAAAATGCACCATCACCTAATAACTCTCAAACAACACCCAAAACTCAATATCTTATCATTCCTAACGATGTTGAAGAAGACAATCATGACTTAGATGTTGCACACATGAATAATGATCTGTTCTTTGGTATTCCCATTCCAAAAAATGATTTTGAAGCATCTTCTTCTTCGAATGTTATTCCAACTATCATGCAATCTGATGCTCCTTATTCAAAATACGTTACCAAATGGACCAAGGATCATCCTTTAGACAACATCACCTGTAAACTCGAAAGACCTGTTTCCACAAGACTCCAACTTCATGAACAAGCCATATTTTGTTACTACGATACTTGTCTCTCATCAGTTGAACTAAAGACTTATAAAGAAGCATTAACTCAATCATGTTGGATTGAAGCAATGTAAGAGGAGCTGAATGAATTTGAACATCTTGAAGTCTGGGAACTTGTTCCTCGTCCAGATAAAGTGATGGTCATTACTTTAAAATGGATTTATAAGGTGAAACTTGATGAAACGGGATGAATTCTAAAGAACAAGGCTCGCTTGGTTGCTCGTGGTTACCGTCAAGAAGAGGGAATTGATTTTGAGGAATCCTTTGCTCCAGTGGCTGGACTTGATGCTATTCGAATTTTCCTCGCATATGTTGCTCACATGAATTTGATCGTCTACCAAATGGATGTTAAGACGGCATTCTTGAACGGCATTTTGCGTAAAGAATTTTATGTTAGCCAACTGGACGGGTTTGTGGATCAAGACAATTCGAATCATGTGTATAAGCTTAAAAAAGCTCTCTATGGGTTGAAACAAGCTCCTCGCCGCACAGTGGTACGAGATCTATGTGTCGAAGATTCTACTCTTTAGGAATTTTCTAAAAGAACCGTGGATCCCACATTGTTCATCAGAAGACAAGGTAAAGAATTCTCCTGGTACAAATCTATGTTGATGATATAATCTTTGCGACTACTTACACCTGAATTATGTGACCAATTTTCAAAAATAATGTGTTCAAAGTTTAAGATGTCGATGATGGGCAAAATATCATTTTTTCTAGGACTACAGATTTCACAAAGTCCCAGAGGCATCTTTTTAAACCAGTCTAAATATGCTCTAGAATCTTTGAAGAAATATGGTATGGAATCTAGTGACCCCGTGGATACTCCCATGGTGGAGAAATCCAGACTAGATGAAGATACACAAGGAAAGCCGTAGATCCTACACACTATCGTAGAATGAATGGCACCCTTATGTATCTTACAGCCAGTAGACCAAACCTAACATTTATTGCATGCATGTGTGCCAGTATCAGCAAAGTCCTCCCGAAAGCCCAACAGCTGTAAACGAAATCATTAATATTCTAAAGGAACGTTAATAGGGGACTCTGGTATCCAAAGTATTCTTCTATTGCTTAACCGCTTATTGCAGGACGCTGAACAGCGGATTTGCTAATATACTGACGGGAAGTACATCTGGAAGTATGCAGTTATTGGGAGACAGGCTTGTTAGTTGGTCATCAAAAAGGAAGAAAAGCGCTGGGATATCCAGTACGGAAGCTAAATATATTGCCATGTCTGGCTGTTGTGCTTAAATCCTTTGGATGAGATCACAGCTTACCGACTATGGCCTTGGATTCAATAAAATTCCAATGTACTGTGATACAAAAGGATATTGCCTTGTTGGCAACAATATTCAACATTCTCGTCAAGCATACATCAGATTTCATTCATCAAAGGAGAAGTGGAGAAGAATGGAGTAGTAGAGCTTTACTTTGTCAACACGGAATATCAGCTAGCGGACATCTTCACTAAACCCCTATGCAGAGAAAGAATTGAATTTCTGATCAACAAGCTGGGAATGCGAAGTTTTACGCCTGAGACACTGAAACAATTTGCAGATGAAGCTGAAGAATAGTGATGGTACCTATTCTTGATATCATGTATAATATGTATATATTAAAAACAACCATAAAAACCAAAAAGATTTTTTCCATTTTCAAAAAAAATTTATAAAAACAAAATACAAAAATATAAAATATATAATACCAAAGAAAAAATTAAAAATTGAGCAAAATAAAAAAAGAGGTAATAATGGCATGACTTCTAACAATCGTAAACATTTACGTATTGAAATGTCAATCAATAATGGATGAGGCTGTAAATGAAGTTCGAGCAGAAGTTCCAAATGTTTTCTAAACATGCCAAAAATGGCTTGTTATTATTTCAGATAGCAACCCGGTCATCATCTTAAAGGCAAGTATTTCAAAAAGAAAACTTGACCTCTGAACAAGAATTTATTCTCGGGTATGGTCTACTTTATGACATACAAAGGCTTGTGATTACTTTGCATCATAACCCGTGCTTTTTATGTTTCTATAAGTGTACGTGTCAGTGCGCTTATGAGTAAAAATAAGAGAAATCTTATTTGCTTTGGTGTTTGTTTTTCAAGATAAAACATTGCTTCATCAGAAAATTATTTTCAAAGACATTTGACCACCCAAACAACGACTACTGCTCTTTAAATATAAAACAGATCATTGTTTGAGGAGGAGAAAATGTCAAATATCTTCTTCATAATAAAAATGTACTTAAAGGGAAAAAGGTTTTAAACAATAATGGAATATCATTCTTTAAGGAAAGTTAATTTAAGTTAGCTTCATGTGTGCCTTATTATGTTATGTGGTTATCGCCTTTAGGGAGTAAATGTGCAAGTTTAAGTTTTTTAGGAATTCTAGGTAAAAACTAGGGACTATTTGTGCCATTGTTAATCCTTTATTGCCTAATAAAACTTATTTATGAAAAAATTTAAAGGGTATTGAAATTTCAGGGGGTGAATGTGTCAAAAACGTAATTTTTTTTATGAAAATTATTTTTAGTCAATTAGTATTTTTAAAAATTAAATTTGAGTTTGTAGGGTTAAAATTTTAATTATTTGCTTATATGTCGCGTTTTTAAATTCCCGTTAACGTTTCTACGTTTTTCCGCGCTTTATGTCTTTTATTGTGGTTTTTTTAGTTTTTAGCGTGCTTTAATTTACTTTCCCATTTGATTATTAGGAATTATGAAACCAATTCCAATTTCTTTATGGTCATTCAAGCTCGATTCCCCATAAACGTGAATTTCCATTCATCTCTCCGAAGGAGAACGATGCCGTTTGAGTTACTTATATATTCTTTTCCTAAGAATAATTTGTATGATACTTAGCTTACGTATTATATATGTATTATATATATTATACATTTGAGGGTTATTTGTTTGATAAACGTGTATACAAACAGAATATCACTTGGTAAAGGATCAAACCTCCACCGCTAGGCGCAATAAAGGGTTGTGGGGTGTAGGTGTAGGATAACGTAAATAGAAACGGAAATGGATGGGATACATGTAGGTGGTGACTTTTGGGGTGAAAGGGTTAACTAATTATTTTACGAAAATACGAGGTTCTGATTGCTAAGCCAAGATCTCGGACAAAGATATACAAACTTACACAATTCTACATCGATCTTTTCTTGTTCTTTTTATTTTTTTAACAACATACTACTTACGTAGGGCTTATAGATGCACCTACACTTGTACTTTTACATTACTTTACAAGTGAACTATTCTATGTCCCGAATTGAGGTAGATCAACATAACATGGAGATCATCTAACAAACATATGAGGGTATTGGCTTAACTTTTCTTTCTCATTCTTTTTTTTCCTCTTTCTTTTCCCTTTTCCTTTTTTTTTTCCCCCCCCCCCCCCCCTTTTCCTTCTTTTTTTTCACGCGAAATATAAAACTACCCTGAATCCCAATCGTCCCAAAATAGTGATTTACAAGGATAAGGATTAGCAACGTGTACTCAATAATTAACTTAGGTTAAAACAATAATGTACTAAAAGTGAGTACATACAAAGTAGGCTAATGATATTTGGGTTTAACGATTGGTTTAAGGGAGACAATGCTCTTCATTAATAGTCCAGTTTAACCTGAAAATTACGAGAACCGTGAAAAGGATAGGCTCGGAGGGTTGTGCTTAGGGGTATCTGCATAAAATGAGTGCATGACAAGGGGTGTGGGATAGTTCTATGATCGATGTGACCATCATAACAATTATATGTTTAAAACATGGGTTAATCCTAGTGCTCTTATTAGCAAATTAATACACACTATGCAGATCTCAGCAAAGGAAGCATCACAAAAAACAAGTTCTAGAATGTAATTTACTATCGGGTCCACTCACTATAGTTTAATACTCGATACGATTGGTTCCAGAAAGGCAAACTAGACCACACGTAACACATCCGTAATGACGAAATAGACACATATGACTGCATTCGAACCTTAACTCGAACAAGCTAAAGATATAAACTATCTTGGGTATTAATAGCTTCTCATGGTGGAATTCTGAGGTTTTTTGTGCTAGTCATATAAATT
Organism: Tanacetum coccineum; assembly: GCA_026074375.1. NCBI lineage: Eukaryota > Viridiplantae > Streptophyta > Magnoliopsida > Asterales > Asteraceae > Tanacetum > Tanacetum coccineum. Next base: position 18,136 of record BQNB010092358.1, on the reverse strand, counting down.
CTTATCCATGAGACGCTATTAATACTTTATTTTTGTAGGTGTGTCATAATTTTTTTTAATTTGGTCAAAATTACCTTTTTTGGCTATGTTTCGATATATTACCTTCATTTTAATGACAAAGCCAATGGCAAATGAATGAATTAGTTTTCTAAGGCTTATTCCCCTACACTTAAGTTTAAAAATTGTCCAAATATCTATAGAAGTACATAAGAACGAATAAAAGGAAAAAGGAAAACAAGAAAAGAAACTAGTACTCCCCTGGTTGGCTTCACTAATGGGAGAAGAAACATGCAAGAATGGTTAAACCGTCCTCTAGGAATGTCTAATGAAACTTCCTGCAGAACTTCCAAGCTTCTTCTCATCAAATATAACATGTAATCAAAGACAAAGACAACTACACCAAGCATAAAATCGACGGGATAGATATATGTACAACGAGAATTTAGGGTTTTGGCTTTATAAAAGCAGTCTAGATAGGATGAAAGCAATGATATAATCATAGGTTTTTGGCAGGTTTACAACTAAATTACAAATTTTAAATATTGCGCACTTTATTTTTCAGAGATACTTGAAAAAATTTGATTTTTTATTGTTGGAGGCGCGACGCCGTCGGGTGTTAATACCAACGCCGTCTCCAGGGTCTGTGAAAAATTCCTCTTCGTTTTTAATGAGAAATTTCCTGCACGCAATTTTTATAGTTAAATCTGAAGAAAGCACTACATAATGAACTGGAAATTAATCATTACCAAATCGTATATACTCGAAAACTCGACACGAATTAATTTAAACAATTTATTTTAATGTTTGAATTTGGTTATAAAAACCGGATATTTCCCATACACTTATTTTGTTGCAAAATACCTTTGATTGCAAATAAGACGAAGTTACAAACAAACAAAGCATGATTACAAAGTGATTCAAACATAATAAAACAAACAGTAAAGAATTAAAACACGCGACACTCCTAATTGCGGAAAAGTAAATATTAGGTTGTCCTCTAAACGCTTTCTTTATTTATGAGTCTTGTAGCTAGACTCGAAGTCACACGTTCTTACGTGACTTCTCCTTCATCATCATTCTGTCCAATATTGGGTCAAGCTTTTAGTGTCTATATTAAATTTATCTTCTAATCGGATGCCTCCTAATCTCTGTATGTCATTCTTCGTGAGTATTATCTTACATGACAATAAGTTGTGACCTTCGCTAGACAATTCGCTTCTTTCCGGGTCTTTGTATGGTGTTTTAAAGGTAACCTCTTTAATTCCATTAGTGAAATTCATTAGCCGTATTTCCTATTTATAGCTAGACAAGCGATTTCAGCGAAAGGCCATCCAAAGACTACATGGGACAAACTAGGATCGATATTGGCCTTAATATTTTCCAAAATAGTAAAGTCTATAATGTAACTTATATTTCCTACAAATACATGCATATCTTTTCCTACTCCTACGAAATTTCTTCCCTATATTATATCTATTCTTTCAAATAGATTATAATAGGCCATGGACATGATGTTATAGGTAGGTCCAATATCAATGTATGCGTTGGCAGTGAATTTTATGTCCTATCATTGTAGGGGATTTTGAGGTTTAATGGGTCACCCTTTTCGATCCTAAAGTCAAATCTTAGTGATAGTGAGCATTTGGGTATCTCCCTAATCAATGATTCATAAATTGATTCTTCACTTGTATCGACTAAATTTAGAGGCTCTTCGACATCTAACCATTTAATTTCTTCGTTGCCCTGGATGGGTCCAATTTTATCAATAGCAGTTGGGTCATTCGGTTCAGGTTGTAGCTTGTCCCTTTGTTTATTCATACGTTCAACGGTGTTGGTTTTGTCACGGTCTTCCTTCTCTTTCTCTTCTGGCTTGTAATCGTGGGATCGCTTTGTTGCTTGGGGTGGTTTGTGACGGCGTTGATCGAACCATAGATATGGGTTGAGCATCGCGGGACTTCAGTTGTGTAAGGACGAGCAGATAAAACTAGAGAGGTACTCAGTTTTGGGTTCTTAACTGTGTCGCCAGGGAGTGCTCCTGCTATTCGATCGGTGACGGCCTTCAGTACTAGTCGATTTTGTGGTCATCTCACTTGTTGTTGTTGCTGAATCGGCTTCAAACTTGGAAGTCTGGTTCTTGAGATTGCCTGAAGTTGATACCAATCTTTAGATTTGATTGATGTTAAAAATCTTCGGGATTGTTGTTTGAGGAAACGGTTCGGGATTGAACGGTAGGATTGGAACCGAATTTAGTGGTTTGAAAAATTATTTTAGGAATCTTGAGGTTGTCTCCACTTAAGGTTTGGGTGACTTTTCCATGACGGATTGTAGGTGTCACCAAAATTGTTTTGCTCGGGTTTGAAAGTGTACCACTTACCTTTCGCTTCATCAGTACGCAAGGATGCATATTAAACAAAGGCTTGTTCGGGATCTTCCATGCAATACTGAGTGTCGTGGGGACCACTGCAGATCTTACATGAGGAAGTGACTTTGTTCACTTGAGTAGGTTGTGTCAGAGCAAAATGAGCTTCCATCAAGCGCTGAACTTGATTTTTGAGCTCGATTAGTCGGCGGTCGGATGTACTCAGGACATCTTAAGGCAAAGCGATTGCCTTGACCGGCTTAGCGAAATCCCTTGAGTCGTTCCAGCTTTTGTTGTCATAGAGGGCGAGGTCCTTTAATAATGTCCATGATTCTTCGGTGTTTCGGTCACGAAGCTTACCACTGGCCGATTGATCGATGGTTCGTCTTGTGACGGGATTGACATGGTCAAAAAAAATTAGACTTGGAGCCAGTCATCTTGAAAGCTGTCTAACAATCTCCCTGGACAATCTTTGTCTTGATAATCTTGATATCGTTAAGGAAGATGTTGAATATCAGAGTAGTAGAAGTCTTTATTATGAGCTTTCTTGATTACTTGAATCTGTAAGTCTTGGGTATGAGCATGTGGTTATGAATCTGACTCAGCTAGAAGAGATAACACCACCATTTTATAAACCTTAAATTAATGGTTAGTAATAAGCACGGTTATGGACAAATATGGCTTTGTCATTCGTCAATATTAGGCAGCATTAACCTTCGGTTCCGTGAGGACCGACCTATGATCAGGTAGATTCATATTGGAAGAATCTCTTCAAGTTGCTTAACTCTCTCTTCCTGAATTGGCCTTCAGCGGCGTAGTCTACAGTTTTTGCAGGGTTGGGTCGATGCGATCGTAAAATTTTTAGATTTGGAGCTAAAGATCATCGATGCCATGATGAGGGACTTTTTAAAGTAAGTCCTTGAAACGAGTCCATGCTTTAGAAAGTGACTCTCCTTGATGTTGTTGGAACATCAGGATGTCATTGTGGAGTTTTGCAGTCCTTCCCGGTGGAAAGAATTGAGCAAGGAAATGAGTAGTAAGATCCTCCCATGTGGAGATGGATCCTGCTGGAAGACGTTTAAGCCAATTGCTAGCTTGATCGCGAAGGGAAAATTGAAATAAACTCAGGCGCGTTATTTCTCTATTTGCAACATCAAGGTCAAGTGAGTCCACTAGTTTTAAAATATCCTTGAGATGTTAGTTTGGATCCTCGGACCGAAGTCCATGGAATAAGCATCTGTTTTGCACCAACCGGATGGTGTCGGATCAAAGAGGCACCACATTGTTCCCTACGAGGAGCTCAATGGTGTTTTGATAGCCCTCGTGGCTAGGTTTGGAGTAATCTCTAAGAGTACGGATAGGATTTTCGTTTTCCATAGAGGTCAATGATAATGCATTACGAAGAAAGGGTACGAAGAAAAGATAGACTAAAAGAAAGCTAATAAACTAAAAATAAAATTCTCACTTGATAGGATTTGATGTGCGGTCGTCGTAGGACTTCAACAAGAAGTTTTACAACTCCCTTGGCAGAGTACCTAACCGTTGTAGTAGTAGTATAGGCAAGACTCGGGGGTTGTTATCGTTCTCTAGGGGAATAGGTTGGGAAGGCTTGATCACGGTCTAACAGAATTCTAGGGGTTGAGAGAAGATTATTTTTGTGTTTTTATATTTTATAGGAAGCAGGTAAATCTATGGTTTGAGAGGTTGGTTTGTTTAACTATTAACTAAACTAATATCTAATCTACTGGTGATAATTTTATGATAATTAAATGTATTTACTTAATCATGCATTACTTATCAGATTGCTTCTCCTAATCATGTTGCCTTGTCACACTTGTGATGATTTATGTAAGTATTTCCTAGGTCATGAATGGATTACATGAATTCGCCGTCTATTTAATATTCCGTTAAGGCAACGCACAAGTAAGGTAGTATAAAGACTATTACAAGGCCCCTAAGAGTATATTAAATGCGTGTGAAATATCTTAAGAGGGTTCAACCATATAAGGGGGTAAGGTAGTATCAAGACTGTTACCCGATGATAGTCTTTCTACGCACTCGCGTTTCCCTAGACGTGTCTACAGCGATACAGACAAAAGCTGGTTTTCTAAAGCCTAACGTGCACATTCATCAACAAGAAGCAACAATAATAGGATCTACAATCAGACTTTCATGCAATAATAAGCGAATACAAAGTAGGGTTTAGCCTAGCATGTTAAGGACAAAGCAAGAACATAGATTAATCACACAACACATAGACATATTGAATGATTAATGAATAACACTCTTGCTTGATTAACACATGGATAGAAGGTAGTTACAATAGGGTTTTAAGGCCCTAAAAACAAACTTTAAAGCTGCTACAAAGACTAGGTTTCGTCACCTAAAAGTTATACAAAGTTACACACTTAAAATCTTAAAATCGGTTTGTGTATATAGAGATATCGCTGCGACGACGTCGTGTTGAAGTCCTGACGCCGTCACTACGTGGATGATTCTAGATCCTCTTTAAGTCGGCCACATCCTGACGCCGTCACTAGATAGATCACGACGGCGTCGCTTTATGCCTGCGATGCTGTCTCCACGCTCTGTAAACAATACTTCTTCATGGATTTGATGTAGGTCTGTAATCTTGTCTGTTTCTTCTCCAAATGAGCCCAAGTCACATGTATTTCCTACATATGCCATCCAAGTACTAAAAACCTAAAAACAAATGATTAAGCACATAATCTGGGCATATTTGCATTATTTAGGAGGGTTAAATGACTCATAAATAGTGTAAAATGACACCTCATCAAATACCCCTACACCTGGGATTTGCTTGTCCTCAAGCAAATGGACTTTTCTACCTAGACAATAGCAATATTAGGGTCATTTAACCTACTATTTAAAAGCATTTTACAACATAACCTTCTAGACCTCGTAATTAAAAGCACATAAAGTATATACTAGCACCTCACATAAGTGTTTGGGGATTCTCTCTTTCACTCGGGTGAATAATAAATTATAACAACTATGGGGAAATAGAAAATCAACACTTATTACCTGTCATAGCATATAAATTACCATAGGCTTGGTAAAGGATCAAACCTTCACCGCTAGGCGCGAGTATTATTCATTAATGTCAAAGAGGTCTTTTAAAGGGTTGTGGGGTGTATGTGTAAGATAACATTAACGAAAACAGAAATGGATGGGATACATTTAGGGAGTGACTTTTAGGTGAATTTGGAGTGGAAGGGTTAGCTAATTATTTATAAGAATACACGTTGGTTGGGTTGCTAAGCCAAAGACTCGGACAAAATATACAAACTCTACATCAATCTCTTTCTTTTTCTTTTCTTGACTCTATGATAAACATAAACATAAGCAAATGACATCCCGTACATTTTTTTGCTTTTTTTTATATACAAATTTTCATACAATTTTGCCCATGCTATTGCTTAAACATATAATACATCATGGGGGTTTATAGATGCACCCCTACACTTGAACTTTTACATACTTAATTATTTACAATCTAACTAATGAGCCGAATTAAGATGGATCAACATAACATGGAGTTCATTTGACAAACATATGGGGGTATTTATTTAATTTTTCTTCCCCATTCTTCCGCGAAATAAATCTATCATGAATCCCAATCGTCCCAAAACAGTATTTACAAGGACAAGGACTTAGCAACTGTGTACTCAATAATTAACTTGGGTTAACACAATAATGTATTAAAAGCAAGTACATAAAAGATAGGCTAAGGCGATTTAGGTGTAACGATTGGTTTAAGGGTGACAATGCTCTTCATTAATAGTCTAGAATCTACCAGAAAACTATGAGAACCATGAAAAAATGATAGGCTCGGAGGGTTGTACCAGGGGTATCCTGCACTAAAAATGAGTGCATGGCAAGGGTGTGGGATAGTTAAATGATCGAAGTGACCATCATAACAATTACATGTTTAAAACATGGGTTAATCCTAGTGCCTCTTATCTAGAAAATCCTAGTACTCACTATGCGGTCTCGAAATACATCACAAAACAAGTTCTAGAGTTTAGTATACTATCGGTACACTCATATAATTTAATACCGATACGAATGCTCCTATAAAGGCGACAAAGACCATGCGTACACATCCGTAACGACAGAATAGACACATATGACTGCATTCGAACCTTAACTCGAGAAAGCTAAAGGTACAAATTATCTTGGGTATCAATAATGGATACCTGAATTTCTATAGATCTAAAGGCGAACCTCATATTTTTTTGGTGGAATTTTGAGGGTTTTTGTGCTAGTCATACACATTCCTATCTATGAAACGCTATTAATACTTAGTTTTTGTCGGTATGTGTCATAAAAAAATTTAAATTTTGGTCAAAATTACCTTTTTATGCTATGTTTCGATATATTACTCATCATTTTAATGAACAAAGCAAATGGCAAATGAATGAATAGTTTCTAAGGCTTATTTCCCCCTACACTTAAGTTGAACATTGTCCCTAATGTTCTATATAAGTACCCGTAAAAATGAATAAAGGGAAAAGAAAACAAGTAAAAGAAACTAGTACTCCCTGGGTTTGATTATATAATGGAGAAAGAAAACATACGACTAACTGGTTACATCATCATCAAGTGTTGTCTAATGAAACATCCTAAGATCTTCCAGCTTCATTTCTTGTCAATTATACATGTAAATCAAAGATTAAGACAATCTACACCAAGCGTAAAAATCCAATGGATAGATATAAATACATTAAAGAGTTTAAGGTTTCGACTTTGAAAGCAGTAAAGATAGGATGAGAGTAATGATATAATTATAGGTTTATGCAGGTTTACAAAAGAATTACATATCTTAAATATTGCACATTTTATTTTTCAAAAATACATATTTTCGAATTTTCACATTGCTGGAGACGCGACGCCGTCGGGTTTTATCCCGACGCCGTCTCCAGGCACTGTGAAAAATTCCTCTTCGTTTTTAATGAGAAATTTCCTGCACGCATTTTTATTAGTCAAATCTGAAGAAAGTACTGCATAAAAACCTGGAATTAATCGTTACAATCATATGACTCGAAACTAACGCGAATTAATCTAAACAATTTATTTTAAATGTTTGAATTGGTTCTAAAAACCGGATATTTCCCCTACACTTATTTTGTTGCAAAATACCTTTGATTGCAAATAAGACGAAGTTATAAACAAACAAAGCATGATTACAAAATAATTCAAACATAATAAAACAAACAATAAAGAATTAAAACACAAGACACTCCTAATTGCGGGAAAAGTAAATATTGGGTTGCCTCCCAAAAAGCGTTTTTCTTTATTTACGAGTCTTGTAGCTAGACTCGAAGTCACACGTCCTTACGTGACTTCTCCTTCATCATCCATTCCAGTCGCATACTCTGGTCCAAGCTCCTCCCTTTCATCATCCCATCCACCTTTACTACTTTAAAACAGAGCCAGGATTGCCTTTTTTTGCCTTTGAAAAATTTTTTGGCTCTTTCCTTTTGTTCGAACTTAGTTACCATCCACTTACCCCTTTTCCCCAGGTGAAGTTTTTTGTTTTTTAATCCTATCCTTCCCATTCCTATCCTAGTGACTATCCTATGGTCCCCCCCCCCGTTTCTCCTTTAAACTCCCTCTCTCGATCCATTACCCAGAACAAAGGGACTACCAAAGTAATCACCTAATAAGGAAACTTTATCTTAACTCTTTTACCAGACCCCCTTAGAGTTTATGTGCCCATGTGTCAAATTAATTACGCCTTGGCCTTTAGCCATGAATGATGTTCCTAAGATGAAAGGCCTTTTTTCATCTTCCTTTATGTCCAAAATCACAAAGTCCACTGGGTACACATGCTCAGCAACCTCAACTAATATGTCCTCAACTATTCCAAAAGGGTAAATATACGAGTGGCTAGCTAGCGAGAGTCCAATGTCTGTCTCAGCAGGCCTTTCGTCGGTTAGTTTCATGTAGGTAGAGAGGGGCATGACATTTACGTCGGATCTTTGGTCAACTAGGGCGTTCATGTGTTTTAGGCCTCCTATGTTACAGGGTATTTCAAAGTTTCATCTGATGTCCTCTTTCCTTGTTATCGTTTTTCTAAGGATTGCTTTATAAACAAGCCCCCTAGGTGATAAATTATACGTATTCCCTTTTATTTTTCCGACTCGTGCTCCTGATAAGGAGTCGTTAAACCTATGATTATCCACAAGTCCCTCTATTAGTTTCTCATTGATCCTATGCTTCAGGTAATATTCAACGGGTTGAGAGCTAGGTGCCTCAGTTGTTTCTTCTCTTCCAGCTTTTCTGTTTGGCTTGTTCTCAGCTTCATCCTCCTTCTCGGCTTCCTTAACTGGCATTTCCGTTTCTGTCTTGGTAGGTTTTTCAATGTCGTCGCCGATCGTTACGTTAGTCTTTTTACTCCTTTCTTCCTCCCTTCTAGTGAGAGAATGGAATTTATGTTCTTGGTGATGGGGAATTTAGCCTCTTCCCATATCAATACTTTTTTAGGAGCTCTGCTGGTCGTGAGTTCCTTAAGAAGCCTGAACATTTCAGTCATTTTATCGTTTATCTCTTCACGTTGATTGAAAATGGCATTTTCAAATCTCTCCATTCGTTCAGTGTGTGCTGCCATGTAGTTCCGTACTCAAGCCTCGAAAGTGGTTCCTAATTCTTATGGCTGAGGGTTTGGACCGGTACATTGACGAAAAGTAAAGGGGTTCTGCTATGGTGGTTCATTATGGTTTTGCGGACGAGGGTTTGAATAGACTGCTTCGACATAAGCTTAAGGGATGTGTGTTGAGCTCGGTCTGGGTGTCAGTTACGATCCCTTTAGTAAGAAGTTAATCTGGTCTTCGAGCTCAAGAAGTGTTCGGTCAGGTGTTTTTGAGGTGCTTTGAGGTGTAGAAATAGCTTTGACCGGTTTGATGAATTCTTTTGTGTCATTCCAGCCCTCATGGTCATAGAGGGCGAGGTTCTCAATGATTTCCTAAGATTCGTCGGTATTCTTATCGCGAAGTTTGCCGTCGGCGGCGCGGTCAATCTCACACTTAAGATGAAAGGAGACATGATCATAAAAACTTTAGATCTGAAGCCAACGATCGATGCCATGATGAGGGACTTTTTATAGTAAGTCCTTAAAACGAGTCCATGCTTCTGAGAGAGATTCTCCATGATGTTGTTGGAACATTAGGATATCATTGTGGAGTTTTACAATCCTTCCCGGTGGAAAGAATTAAGCAAGGAAACGAGTAGTAAGATCCTCCCATGTGGTGATTGATCCTACTGGAAGTCATTCAAGCCAATTGCTAGCTTGATCGCAAAGGGAAAATTGTAATAAATGCAGTCGCGTTCTTTCCCTGTTTTCACCGTCAAGGTCAAGTGAGTCTACAAGTTTTAAGAAATCCATGAGGTGTTGGTTTGGATCCTCGGACCGAAGTCCGTGGAATGAGCATCCGTTTTGCACCAACCGGATGGTGTCGGATCGAAGAGGTACCACGTTGTTCCTTACGGGGAGCTTGATGGTATTCCTATAGCCTTGGTGGCTAGGTTTGGAGTAATCTCTAAGAGTACGGATATGATTCTTGTCTCCTATGGAGGTTGACGAGAATGGGTTACGAAACAATTAACACAAAGAAAAGATAGATAACGAGAAAGCTAATATACGGAATTAAAGTTTCACTTGAAAGGATTCAAGCGAGTAGAACTAAGTTAAACTATGATCAAAACCTAGCTATTCCCCATGCAACGGGCAGCAAAAACTATGTGCGCGGTCGTCGTAGGACTTCAACAAGAATTTTTACAACTCCCTAGGCAGAGTACCTAACCGTTGTAGTAGTAGTAAAGGCAAGACTCGGGGGTTGTTATCGTTCTCTAGGGGAATAGGTTGGGAAGGCTTGATCACGGTCTAACAGAATTCTAGGGGTTGAGAGAAGATTATTTTTATGTTTTTATATTTTATAGGAAGCATGTAAATCTATGGCTTGAGAGGTTGGTTTATTTAACTATTAACTAAACTAATATCTAATCTGCTGGTGATAACTTTATGATAATTAAATTTATTTACTTAATCATGCATTACTTATCAGATTGCTTCTCCTAATCCTGTTGCCTTGTCACACTTGTGATGATTTGTGTAAGTATTTCCTAGGTCATGAACGGATTACACGAATCCGCTGACTATTTAATATTCCGTTAAGGCAACGCACAAGTAAGGTAGTATAAAGACTATTACAAGGCCCCTAAGAGTATATTAAATGCGTGTGAAATAACTTAAAAGGGATCAACCATATAAGGTGGTAAGGTAGTATGAAGATTGTTACCTGATGGTATCCTTTCTACGCACTCGCGTTTCCCTAGACGTGTCTATAACGATACAGAAAAAAGCTGGTTTTCTAAAGCCTAACGCGCACTTTCATTAACAAGAAGCAACAGTAATATGATCTACAATCTGACTTTCATGCAATAATAAGCGAATACAAAGAAGGGTTTAGCCTAGCATGTTAAGGATAAAGCAAGAACATAAATTAATCACACAACACATAGACATATTGAATGATTAATGAATAACACTCTTACTTGATTAAAACATGGATAGAAGGTAGTTACAATAGGGTTTTGAGGCCCTAAAATGACCTTTAAAGCTGCAACAAAGACTAGGGTTTCTCTCCCAAAATTTATACAAAGTTACACACTTAAAACCTTAAAATTGGTTTTGTATATATAGAGATATCATTGCGACGGCGTCGTGTTGAAGTCCTGACGCCGTCGCTACATGGATGATTCTAGATCCTCTTTAAGTCGGCCACGTTCTGACGTCGTCGCTAGATCTCTGAGGCCGTCACTCGATAGATCACGACGGCGTTGCTTTATGCCTGCGACGCCGTCTCCATGCTCTTGAACAATACTTCTTCATGGATTTGGTGTAGGTCTGTAATCTTGTTCGTTTCTTCTCCAAATGAGCCCAAGTCACGTGTATTTCCTCCAAATGCCATCCAAGTGCTAAAAACATGAAAATAAATGATTAAGCACATAATCTGGGCATATTTTCATGATTAAGGGGGTTAAAAGACCCGAAATAGTGTATAAAGTGACACCTCATTAGGGATCAATCGAGTAGACCTAAGTTAAACAATGATCAAAACCTAACTATTCCCCACACAGCGACGCCATAAACTTGATGCGCAGTCGTTGTAGGACTTCAACAAGAAGTTTTACAACTCCTTAGGCAGTTTACCTAACCGTTGTAGTATAGTATAGGTAAGACTCGAGGGTTGTTATCATTCTCTAGGGGAATAGGTTGGGAAGGCTCGAACATAATCTAACAAAGGTTTACGGGGTTGAGAGAAGATTCTTTTTGCATTTTTATGTTTTTATAAAAGCAGGTAAATATCATTGGTTGAGAGGTTTGGTTTGTTTTTAACTAATTAAACTAATTATAAATCTAAACTACTTTGGTGAAAACTTATATGGTAAACGAACGTATTTACTTAATCATCCACTACTCCTAGTTTGCTTCTCCTAATCATGTTGCTTTGTCACCCTTATGATGATCTGTGTAAGTGTTTCCTAAGTCATGAACGAATTACACGAACCCGTTGTCTATGTAATATTCCATTAAGGCAACACACAAGTAAGGTAGTATGAAGACTATTACAGGGCCCCTAAGAGTATATTACATGCAATTAAAATACCTTAAGAGGGATCAACCATATTAGGGTTAAGGTGGTATGAAGACTATTACCGATGGTATCCTTTCTACAAAATTGCGTTTCCCTAGACGTCTATGCCAATTTAATATCTTACGGCTAGTTCTCTAAAGTCTAATGCGCACATCCATCACAAGAAGCAACATTAAAAGGATCTACAAACTAAGTTTCATGCAATCATAAGTAAATACTAATAGATCTAACCTTGCAAGGTAAATAAAGAAGAAAAACAAGAATCTATCACAAAACACATAGACATATTAAGTGATAAAGGATAAATGAACTTTACTTGATTAAATCATGCAGTTGAGGCTGTTACAAGAGGGTTTTGACACCCTAAAAACGAGCCCAAAGGCTGCTAAATAATCTTCTAAAACTAGGGTTCGTCTCCCAATAGTTACACACTAAAAACTCTAAAACGAGTTTGTATATATAGAGATCAGACCGCGACGGCGTCACAAATTTTTGAAGTCGTCGCTTCGATGAAGCTTCTAGGGTTTCATTTGAGGCAGCTACATCTGATGTCGTCGTGAAATTCCTGATGCCGTCTTGATCAAGTTCTGACGCCGTCTCCACCGTCTGAATGACTGTTTCTTCAAGAGATTTGGTGTAGAGTCGTAGTCTTGTCTGTTTCTTCTCCAAATGAGCCTAAGTCACTTGTTTTTCCTCCAAAAGCCATCCAAGTGCTAAAAACACAAAAACTAACGATTAAGCATATAATTTGGGCATATTTGCATGGTTTAGGGGGTTAAATGGCCCTAAAAATGTGTATAAGATGACACCTCATCAATGGTTATTGCATGATTAATATTGGAACATTTTCTCTTTGCTCCCCCTTAATTATAAGGGATGGAGATAGTGTCGAGTACACAATTTTTGAATGATTTTGAATTTATTGAAAAATTCTTGAGAAAAGTTGTACTCGGACACTACATGAACACACAACATTATAGTCTTGACAATATCGTGTCCATACACTTAGGATTTAATTTGAGAAACTCCCCCTCACAAATAGATTCAAGTCAAAGGATTGAATGAGGAAAGGAGTGTTGAACACACAATTTTGAAAATTTTGAAAAATCTTTTTGATAAACTCTTGAAAAATTGTGTTTAACTTTTTGTAAACTTTTTACTTGAGCTCAAGATTTTGAATATCTTAGTGAGCGAGGTCAAGTCCGAGAAGTTGTAAGCTTCTCGTTGTGAAGATAAGTGTATAAAAATGGATACTCTCCTTTATCTGAAGAACGAGTCCTAAGCTGACATGTACTTAGAGGTCGTATATTTTAAGCAAACTTTTGAAAAGTTTTTGTAAAGTATGAACAAAAACAAGAAGATTTCTCTTCTTTTGAAGGTAAAGCGCACTGAAGCGTACACTCCCCTTATATTTGAAAGCCAAGTTGTGAACTAAAATGTACACAAGTGATGTTGTCGTTGTGTATGATAGTTCAAGTTTTAAATTTATATTTTGCCGACTTAACCAAAAACGACACTTTAACGGGCAGTGTACCCGGTCGGTGGTAGATTCGTGGTAAGTAGGGTGTCGAACACTTGAAGCGAGGTTAAATCCGTCAATTTATTAATATTTTGGTTTATCTAATCTAAGTTAATTCTAATCTAAGTCAAACCTATGCTAATCCTATGTTAGTTCTAATCCTAATTCTAATAGGTAAAAAAGGGGGGTTTCAGCCTGAGAGACTGGCACGGTTTGGTCGGTGACTACAATCAATTCAAGACACTTTATCCCACGCAAGCTAATTAACAAAAGATAAAATAGGGGTCGAGCCTTATGATAGAAAATTGTATTAACCATTATTAATCCGATTAGAACGTTGATTTGTTTATTAAGTGTAATGATTTATTCTATCGAGGTGGCATATCATTCTTAAGACTTAGGCGGGACTTCTTCCTAAGACCTAGACACATTAATTATGTCACAAATAAAGCATCCGCATAAAGCATCCTTATTTGCTGATTATAATCTATCTTAGGGATTAAAGCAACGGTGATCTTGTTTAACCCTAGCTCATCGAGACTTTAACTACTTACCGCTTAATGGTAATTTATACATTAGTAGTCCACTTGTCCAACTATCCAATGGAATCAGTACGTTATTTGTTGAATTATTTGGGTTAACCTTCTAGTCAACACATTCATTGGCAATATCCAATTAACTAGTTAAGCCTGAAGCGTATCCTAGACACAGATTTAGCAAGACAATATTTGTGATCCTATTATTCCAGATGTATAAATCACTATATGGAGAGCTATCCCAGACTCTAAATTACTTGGTCCATATCACTAGATCCAGTTGAATGATAGGTCGCATACAAAAGCACGTAAACAAGTATAAATTGATAAACATAAAACAAGCATCAACGATAAATCAAAAGAATTGAGATACACAATACCAAACATTCAAATCTTCTATAATAATTGCTAAATACCCGAATATAAGCCTTCAAATGTCATAATAATACAGAGAGCCATATATTTAGCCAAGGGTAAACTAACCGAGTTAAACGAATGATACAAAAATTGAACGTTATAAAAGTATAAAGAAATTACACGTTGTCTTCTATGGATTAGGCATGCGTTGCAAGACCACTTCTGCTCTTTCTCCTTTGAAAATCGAATTTTTGTGGTTTAGGTACGAGAATATGATTTAGTCACACTAAAACTTGTTTTTGAGTTTTGGTATTTTATAGGGTTTGAAAGTCGTTCAATACGAACGGCGTATCCAAGGGATGGGATACCAGCGTATTGGGGATTTCTTGAGTAGGGACTACGTTGATATCTTCCAAATATTCCACATACTATATCTTCAATACGACGTATTGACTTCTTCTAGATACGGCGTATTGCTCTTCATTCCTTTGTGGTCTTTGGTGAGTGCAGGCACGGATACGCAAGATACGGCGTATTGGTCTTCAAAATAGTAATCTTCAAAATATCTTCATTTAAGCTCTAAAATGCGCGCCTTTTGCAAATATTCACTAAGTACTCATACTTACTGCAATTTCTCAAATATAACGTTTAAGTAACAATTCTTTGCAATAATTATACACAATGGGTTAATAACATGGGATAAATGATGCTATAAAATAGACGTTATTTGATGTCATCAACAAGTCATTTTGATGAGAAAAATTTTATAATATTTTGAAAACCTTTATGAAAAATTTTGAATAAATTTTGCTCGAAAAACAAGAAGATTTCTCTTTTTTTCGCAGGATAAGTGCATTGATACATACACTTTCTTTTCTTTAAAACAGAGTTCTGATCAGAGATAATCAGAAGTCATTATTTTGAAGCGCGAGTCATGAACTGAAATGTCTATAAGCCATTATGATGACACACTAGAGAGCGACCTTTGGAACCCATTTAAGCACGGTTCCAAGGGGTTTAGCAACTTTTGAAAACCATTTGAATGTTGTGTCAATTTGATGCAAAGAAGTTGAACTTCAAAGAGGACTAGAAACCGGTGTTTCATTTGGAAATAATGCTCGTGGAATCAACGGAGATTTAGAATTCCTTTTGTTTTTCCATCAATTATGAAAACTTAGATTCTTGTGGATTTTTAAATCTTGACGAAGATGATTCCATCTGTTGTTGAAACTCGGTGCTAAATTTTGAGAATTCATTTTTGAAATGAATGAAAATCTTCCAATGTTTGAAATTTTCAAAGCAGAATCATTCTTGTTTTGTAATGAAAGCATTTCTGATTTCGAGTATTTGAAAGGTTTTGAATGACTTTTCTTTGATCTCCAAACTTGCTTTACCGGTGTAAAACGAGAGTTTAGAGTTTCAAAAATCTTCTTTTTCTTATTTAACACTAGTACAAATCTGGGATTTTGTCACACATGCTGTTTTTAGAACGGCCACATAGTCAGATATTTATGTGACTAAATGTACCAGAATAAAACAAACAGCCACACTTGAACTCATTTTGTGTGACCATTTTGGAATTTCATTGTCACGCATTTAAATATTTATGTTACTAGAGGTAACTGGTAATTTTTTGTTCATTATTTAATCACTTATAATTTGGGACGTGTGACAGATACAAATAAGTTTGAAACATTAGTCACACTATATATATACATATGTGACAAATATATGTTACACATTTGAACAATGTGACCAAAATCCATATATGGTCACATGAAGTAATTGTGTATGTGGCTAAATCATATAGTCAAGTTTGTCACACATTATTTAAAAGTGACTGCTATTTTTTGCTGAATATTTAGCCACATATGAATTTGAAATGTGTGACAACCGAAAAGTAAGTTTGAAGCATTAGTCACGATATACATTTAAAAGTGACAAATATATGTCACACACTTGAACACTTGGCCGCCTCTATTTGCCTCTATTTTTCAACAAAAAATTAAACCTTTTGATAATTTCACTCAAAAAATTTGACTTCCCTTCTAAAATTTAACAAGCCGTATGAATTATCCCTTCATCTTTTCTAAAAAAAATTGAATCTTTTTCCCAAAATTTCATACCCCCACTCAAGATCCCTGCCCTTTTTTCCTAAATCAAAACCCATCGTCTTCATTCCAGATTTCAAACATGGAGCCGATTTACAGACACTCACAAACACTCGATTTCAAACCAGTTTCAAGTGACCGGTAGGTACTCATTACTACAAATCATTTGTTAATGTAATCTTTATCTATATAAAGATCCAGTACAAAGAATTGAATTGTGAGCATTTATGACTCAATCTGTATGACTTGCCTGTTATCCAATATTTCACATCCAAAACCATTCAATATTCCACATCCAAAACCATCAAAGCTGTATGACTTGCATGTTATCCAATATTTCACATCCAACACCATAAGATCGAAGATTGAATATCTTTGCCTGTCATTTAATATTAATTCAATCATGAATTTTTGATTGTGAGGTAGGCACTGATGTGCAGTTTTATATATTATAAAATATTTATACTAATATAACCTTAAGAGTAATTAAGAAAGTTACCAAGTTACCCTTGATAAAATTCACTCTCAAAAATATATATAATATATTATATAATACGTATATTAAACCGGGTAAGTATGATCACCCGGGTCGTTATCCCCAATGACTAGTGAAATTAAAACCTCGTTTAAGCTTGGATCCTGATTTGAATAAGCAAATGGATAGTTTGATAATCTAAAGCAACAATTAAAATGGTTAATAAAAAAAATTAAACAATTAAACAAATACGAAAATCAAATAAAATGCAACTTTTATGCAAGTAAACTAAATTTTAACCCTAAAAATGTAAACTAAAATTCTAAACCTAAGATAGGACAAAAGAAAATTTTAGGAAAAAGAAAAGCATTTTTTTATTATTTTTGAATTTTTTTTATGAATTAAAAGCTAATTTATTCTAATTAAATCCTAGAAAATAGCAAATTAAGTACTAATAATTTGGAAAAATGATTTTTAAGCTTAGAAAAGTCTAAAATAACATAAAAACTTAGAAAACTATTTTTAACTATTTTTAAAATTAAAATTCTATTTTTAAAATTAAAAATTAAAGCTCAAAAATGAAATTTAAAATCTAAAAGTGGTGAAAATGATTTTTCTGAATGTAAACCTTAAGCTATTGTTTATAAAACTAAAAACTATTTTTTTGTATTTTTCTGAAACTTTTTCTATTTTTTATGAATTTTATAAGATTTTATCTTTCAAAAAATGATTAAAAATAAAATAAAAGGTGGAAAAATATGAAAATTTCAGGAAAAGTCTAAATCACTAGCAGGAACTTAAGAAAAATGAGAAAAACAACAATGCTAAACGAATAAGCCCTAAAATAAGCTTATTAAGCTACGGCTTTTTAATAAAAAGGAAAATGAAAACGTGTGTAAGTATTAAATTGTGTGAACTATGGTTGGATGAGCTATTGAAGCAAACTGGTTAAGGCATTGGACTTGTATGAGAGAGGTCGTGGGTTCGAGTGTGGCTAACCTCACTTTTTGCTCTTTTTTATTTTTTTGAATTTTAAGAAAAACTAAATACTAGGACTTATAGAAGACGCTAAAATAAGCTACTTTAACAAAGGAAACAT
>BQNB010092357.1:0-26639 GCA_026074375.1 Tanacetum coccineum | reverse complement strand
AAATAGAAAAACCAAAGCACATAAATTATCGTAAATAAAGAAAAAAGGTTTTCTAGCTGTGCATTGATGGGTTTGGAGGAAATTACATTTTTTTCCTATTGGTTTAATACGTACTAAAATTCTAACAGTTGAATTCCTGAAAAAGTATTTATTTGATTGACATGTTTGCTAAAGTAGAATTGGATGGTTCAAATATAATGAAGAGGAAATTAATTCCCCTGTGGCCTCAGAGGTTCACTTAAGCCGACTCCGGGCTACCTAAAAAGATAGTTTCATTAGAATTAGTTGGCTCATAATATCGAGTCCGAAAATAGGTAAATAAAAATAATACTTTTTATATGATTTCGATAATACTCTATACATAACTTATAAAACAGAAAAAATAAAAAGTGTATATATATTTAAAAAATATATAATCTCTAAGCCTCTACGAGCACGAGCATTAAAACTAGTTACCCATATGGGAATATGTCCTTCCTATATTTTGGAAAATTAAATTGGAACACCAACTAACCGTTGTGATGCACAAGCAAAGACTAAAACTCTTTAAGATGAAGGCAGCCAAATAGATTAATTAAGCTGCAATAATGAATACCAGTGAACAACTTATTGCCTTTCGTTTGGTGGTTTTGAAAACAAACTAAACATATCCGGTCTTCTACTTTTTCATATAAACCAATTTACAAGATCACTTGCAAAGCATAATCAGAGTTCCAATAAAAAAGAGGACTCTTAACGTAAATCAAAACACCTAAGAAAGGGGAGTACCATTAACGTGATGTGGTTAAACACTGAACTTTGTAGCACAATAAACTATTAAGCCTAAAAAACAAGTTTACTAAAGCTATATAAGAACATGAGGATTATTATTTTTTATTGAACATTAAAGTAATGAAAATTACTCAACCACGCAACATTGCATAACTCAGTTTTTATTAGTAGCAACATGATTAAAATTCAAGAGAAAATAAGTGAAAGAAGACTCACCAAACAACACCATCTACTCCTTTATTAATTTTCTTTAAACCTGATCACTTGACGGACCCTAATTAAGATACATTAGTCCATTAGTATACTATAAGATGAGATTGTATTAAGAACGAAAGTTGGATATGATATATAGACAGGACCAAATATTTCTTACCCGTGGTTTTTGGTTGTTCATCGGCGATTTAAGCATTTTCTGGCCAGATAGTTGTTCAGTGACGGTGGCGAGCGGCGGCAGCCGGCAAAGGTGGGCGGCAACCGATGGTGGTGAGCGGCAGCCTTAGAGAGAAACTGATTTTTATTTTAGAGAGAGAGATGAGTGAATTAGAATTGAGTTAATGAGAATTGTGTCATAAGTATAATAGATTTATAAGAAATGTTAGATCCACACTCATTTTACACATACAAATTACACACCCATATGTGTCAACCAAATATAGGTAGTGGAAAAAAGAAATAGAAAATTTGATAGAATGTGATTGGTCCAAGTTACATGTCACATGTGCATGTGAAAATTTTTATGTGAGTTGTGAGTGGATCTAGCATTGCTTTAGATTTATATAGGCATGAGGCTATTAATTTGAACTTTCAAATTAACAATTAGCATTCAATAAAATTAACAATCACACATTTAATGTCAAGATTATTAATTTTTAAAGCTTGTATATTTAGTTTTCAAGGCATGTACGTTTCTAAGTTTTTCATCACGCATTTAATGTCAAGATTTTTAGTTTCCAATGCTTGTACATTTAGTTTCCAAGGCTTGTACTTTTTTCAACTTTCAATACGTACTCTTTTCAAGAATGGGTGAAAAATGCTTTATAATGTAGTATAGAAGTATAGATAGATAGATATAGATGGGTCAACCTAGGTATTAAAAGGTTTTCATAGATGAGTTAATCAATCATGATAGATGAGTCAATCAATCAATTTGGATTTGGTTTAGAATTTGAATTTGGTATAGGTTTAGGAGTGAGAAATATTTTTTTATAAATATTTAATAGTAAAATTTGGATTAAATATATTATTTAAATATTATATTAATTAAGTATGTAAGAGAAGAGAATGTGATGCCCACGTTTAGTGTGAAAACACCCACCTATTAGTTAGCCCAAATTTTGATAAACTGTTTACTATTGAGGTTTGAAAAGTCAAACCCCATAAAACAAACATCTTTTTTTGGACTAAACCCAAAACCCTTTTTATAAACCCACCAACCAAACGACCATAAAAAAACATTTTGATGGAATGAAAAATCATGTCGAAATGACTTAGCCCGTTTGGTTTGTAATATGGGTTAGATTAGGATTAAGATTAAGAGGATTTGAATTTAGATTAGATTTGGTTTTAGTTTTGATTTAATTATATAATTAATATTTAGCATGTTTGTAAGTATTTAGCATGTTTCCCCACAAATTTAAAACCACATGGGGAATCGAGAAGCTTGTCCACCGAGGAAGGGATTCCTTCGGAGAACGTTGATAACCGATTGTTGGATAGTCCAGAAGAGCTGTTAGTAGCGATTGCTAAGCTTGCAAAAAGATGCACACATTTGAATGGGAGGATGAGGCCGGTTATGAAAGAAGTTTGCAATAGAAGTATGTATCTACGATACGTTGTTAAAAGACTTTGTAGCATACTAGCACTGGAAATATTGGTAACTGTGGTTGGTGTATGTAATTGTAGATCATCGATGATCTATAATTCAAATTCTTTGGCTCATGATGCTATATTTCATGTATACTACGTACTTTATAAAAAGTTTAAAACAGGAAGTCTTATACGTTTAAGACAAAAAAATTTACGATAAAAGAAAATTTCAATAGCTTATTACATACACATAAATAAATGTAACATTCAAAAATTAATTGTCTTAAATTAATAAACTTGTAACATTTAAATAATTAATTAACGTCAACCATCATCTATAAATCAAACACACCAAAAAACTCACTCAAAATACATAAAAAAAACACACTTTCATATTCGTACCTCACCACCCGCGAGAACGTCACCCTTCTACCAAAAACCCACACCGCCCCCGTTGCCGCCGTTGTAGCTATAATTGGTTGACCATGAACCACAACCATCACAACCAAACCGCCATATAAAAATACTATTATTAATTTAATCCTAACTGATTATGCAACTGAAAATTGTGTCATCGAAAAAACATTACCTCGAAAAAGATTCTCGCGAAAAATATAATCACAAGGTACCCGCCGTCGCAACAAGTCCTGGCTAGTCTCTACTACATTATAATGGATTTAAGACATTTTGCTATTTAAAAAAGGCTTAAAAATTCAAACTTTTCACTTGCTTGTTATGGAAAAATTTATGTTACATTTCTAATAAATTTGATACATCTATTATATTATAATTTTAGGTTCTCTAATTTAATTGTCATTAGTGTTGATACAATGTACAAGTTGCACAGCGTGTTGTGCAGCAAAGGTGATGCGTACCACATTTACACCATAGATGTGAAGAGTCCAGCAGTTACAACCACATTCACACCAACAATGAATACCACAGATATGAAGAGTTCCTGGCTCACCAACACACACACACAACATCAGACTCCTTCGATCCAACACACACACAACATCAGGCTCCTTGGATCTTTTGAGTTTTCCGACGAAGGTTGCACAGTGTGATTGCAAAACCAAGCTTCAAAATTTATGTAAGTATTGTTAATTAATTAAGCCTAATTCCATTCTTGAGGATCTAATTCCATTATTGAGGATTATCATATTTTTAGGGTTTAATCATACCGAATCGATCTCGGATTTTTATTATGGTTTTATGTTATTTTTTGTTGTTTTGTATGTTAAGCTCCTAAATTTAATGGGGCAGTATCATTAAAAGCTTTGCAGGTGTTGAACTTCTATTCAAGCTTTCCAGAAAGTGCTATTCAAGTGCTTCGAATATGAACTGTTGTTGCAGTTACGGGTATATAGAACATCCTGCATTTACAACCATAAAGAATACAAACCATCCTCCAAATAAATGAGATATGCAATCCTTTAGCTTCCCACACCTCCTAATTGGGCTTCAAATTTTAGAATATACAGGTATGAAGTTATTGACAAAGCTAGAGAAAAAATTATGTGTGCCAATTGATTTCTACACACAAACATCAGTTAATTTTGTTTATAAAAATTTTGTACTTTTATTTACGGTTTTTTGTTTAATTGCAGGTTACAATTATTTTGAGTGAGATTCATGGATTACAAAGAAGATGAAGTTTATAATAAAAAGGTTTGATTTATAATCATGTATTTTTATGTTGATTAGAATAATCTATTTGGCTCTAATGAAAGTTTAAACACTGAAAAGTGCAAAATGCATAAGTTGTTTTAAAAAAACCTCACACTAGCTTAATATTGTTTTGGAATGTGACCACATGTGATGCATAGGTTTTGGTAGAGATAACATGTGTTATAGATCTTACTTCCTACTGAATTGTGCTTTTGAGTTGTAGTCCTACGATATGAATTGATGGTTGATAGGGTGTTTGGATGTGTGCGCAAACTTGAAGTTGCAATAATCAGTTTTGAGTGTTTGAACAAATGAGATATTACTATTTTGATTTTGAGGCTCAAAATACTCTTCTATAGACGAACTGTACAGATGTTAAAGAAAATGGGTACGGGTGTATTAAGGGGTTTTTGCGATTATGTAATTCTTTTCTATAACCGCAAGTAATAAAGTATTGCGATTACTTATGTTTTCTACTATTTTGATTATGTACCTCTCTTCTGTAATTGAAACTAATTAAGGGGTATTTGCGAGTACTTATTTTGTTTACTTTTCTACCTATGCATATATCTTTTTTTCTGAAGTAACTGTAAGTAATAAAGGGTTGTCTGGGATTACTTGGTTTCTAGAAATCGCTATTAAAATTTTCCTTGGTGCGTTGAGTTTCCTCTATTAGTTTTTTTTCTGTTTTGGTTAAGTTTCATTCGTCTTGGTACATTTTCATCCTTTCAGTCATCATACCTTATAAGATATTGCAACTTAAGGGTTGTTTGGGACTGCAGGATTGCTTACTATAACTGCTTACAGTTTTTGGGATACGCAGCAGCACATCAGCAATATCAAAACGCAATGTAGAATATAGCACTTAGACATGCTCCTGCTGTATCGAAACATAGTTTCTGAGTCTTTGGAAATTTAGCTTATTTAATAATCATGAATCTGGCATTGGGGGACACCAAACCAAGGTACTTAAACATCTAATTTTTTATTTATTACGACTTCAGGTAGCATGAATATATGTATAAGTTTCGTACAAAGACATAATTGTATACTTTGCAGCCACGCTATTTTGGGTCAATATAAAATGGTGCTTGGCCGAACATCTAAAGTTCTAAACAGGTACATCTTTAAACCATTTCAACTCTTAGTTCGATTATTCTAAAATATGCACTTCATTATCTTTGCTTTCATTACACATGTTAGTTATATTTTTTGCGTAATTATGCAGGTGGGAAATGTGTAGGCAAGTTAAGGTAGGGGTTAATAAATGGAATATGGGTTTTGGATGCGTTTAGCAATATCGTTTCTTAGTTGAAGGTAACCTTAATTCCCACACAGTAAGCTATATCTTACTTAAGGCTTTCGAGAAAGCTAAGCAACACATGTATTCAGCAGCATATGAAGATCTTGAATAGTAATAACTTTTTAAAATTTACTCAAGTTCAATTCTGTGAGTAGCGGATAATCTGTTTATACTTGCTGTTTGATTGTTTTTATTATGTACAAATGATGTTCAACATCATAAAAGGTGCAATTTTGATTGAGTAACATTTATGATTTTTCTACAGATCTGCGATTACCTATGGGTGTTGCGAATAGTTCACCAATCATGCCATCTTTACTACCCTGAGTTTTGAGAAGGTTGCCTTTCTATTAAGATTTTCACATGATTCTTATGCCTTATTTTTAGTTGAGTCAAAATACAGGGTTGTTTGGGATTACACACATTTTCTACTTTATGCACTTATATTTAGCGGAAGTAACTATAGTTAATAAAGGGGTGTTTGGGAAAACTTAGTTTTTCTACTTTTCAGCATAGGTACCAAGTATTAAGTGGTGTTTGCGATTATGTAATTCTTTTCTATAACTGCAAGTAATAAAGTATTAAAGGGTGTTTGCGATTACCTATGTTTTCTACTAATTTGGTTATGTACCTTTTTTATAACTGTAACTAATTAAGGGGTGTTTGTGATTACTTATTTTTTATAATTTCTACTTATGTATTTATCTTTTTTGCTAAAGTAACTGCAAGTAATAAAGGGATGTTTGGGATTACTTGGTTTCTGGAACCGTTGATCTAAATGGTTATAGGTGTGTTGAGTTTCCTCTATTGGTTATTTCTCATAGCTTCCCAAGCCTTATTTACTAGGGGTTTTCACTAATTCTTTTGCCTTGCAGCAGGTACTGTTGATATTAATAATCTACATATTCCTTTTACATGTCAGCACATTCTTGCCCATTCACTAAAAAAAAGTTTTTCATAACATCCATAGTCTATCGCCAATCGGCTCATCACAATGTATGTATTTTCTTATAGTCGTGTTCTTTGAATTGGTTTGTTTACGTATTCAATGTTAGTTTCACTATAATCGTTTGGCATTGTTGAGCTCAAGATGGTGATTTACAGAATCAGTTTTGTGCTATTACTATGAAAGACTAGGAAGTCAGATAACTTCATTTGCCGTTCCTACACGGCCAAAAACAGCTCACAACATGACATACGTACGTATATTTTATACTACCAGTTACATGTTTACATATTAAGCGTTTCAGATAAGTTAAACAACAACATGTTATCAATGTACCTTAAATAACATGATACCCAAACATGATTAATGTATGTTCATAATTTGACGCGGATTTTGTTTTCTCAGAAACTTCCAAGGAGTTCGCCCATCGAAACCAACTTATCGTCCCCTTAAAGCGTGAGTAATGTTATTTCCTTCCCCCATGTTTTAACTCTTCGTGCATAGTGTTTCAAAATGTATGTTCATAATTTTACGCAATTTTGTTTTCTCAAAAACTTGCAAGGAGTCCGCCCATCAAAACCACTTACCGTCCCTAAAGCGTTCAGACCTTTGGCGTGATGTAAGATGAAGTGTAATATCAGGGAATTCACAAAAAAGTGTTGCGCACAACAATACAGTAAGTGTTCAGTTACATTCATAAATGAATTTATCCGATTAAAACTAATTTTCAAAAAAATGTATCTCTGCCCAGGAAACACAATATCGGAGGCTTTTGATCTTAATGTACGATTCTCTAAGTTGTCTAAAATATTACATCCATCTTTTGCAGACAGCATATTTGCGAGACCATAAAGGAGAATATGAGCATTGGGATCCCTCCAAAATGGAAACAATTATGGGATACATGGAACATTCGAGGTTTCATCATACTGAGTATTTCATTGCAAATATTTTTAATTATGTTTGCTTCTTTCAGAAAAAGAACAGCAAACAAGTTAATTACTGGGATACTATGGTCTGCGTACTTGCTAGCTGATTGGGCAGTTGGCTTCGCCATTGGGCTTATTGCCAACAGTGACTGGAGTTCTGGATTGAACACTATGGAAGCAAAGAATCGTTATTCCTTTTGGGCATCATTTCTTTTGGTGCATCTTGGTGGTCCGGACACCATTTGCATTGGAAGATAATGAGTTGTGGCTCCGCCATCTCCTTGGTCTTATATTCCAATGTGTAGCTTCCACGTATGTGTTTCTTCAGTCGCTACCGCATAACGAGTTATGGATTCCTACAATGTTGATGTTCATAACATGAATCATGAAATATGCAGAGAGGACACATGCATTTTATCTTGCAAGTTCTGATAGATTCAAAGATTCAATAATTGGAGTTGGTGATTTAGGCGAGAACTATGTGAACCTCATTCGTGTATACGTATCACGGGTAAAATTAAACATTCCCGCTAGAATCGTGAAGCTTCCAGGGAAAGGTAGATACGCCAAAACAGCCAAAAAAGGGACTTTGATAGAGATAGAAGTGGTGCAGTATGGTTATCAGTTCTTTGAAACATTCAGAGGGATTATCAGTTATATGTATCTTAGCCAGAAGGAACGATCTCAGAGCCGTCATTTCTTCTTGAACCGCACAGCACGAGATGGTTTCAAAGTGTTTGAGGTTGAGTTAAACTTCATCTATGATACTTTCTTTACCAAGCTACCAGTAGTGTACATCGTTTTTAGAGTTATTAGCCGGTTTTTCTCTTTTGCGACAGTTCCTTGGCAATTTATTTATTCACGTGTAAGAAAAAGCTCAAAATTTGTCAAATAGATGTTTTGATTACATATGGTTTGCTCTATGGTGCATTGGCGTTAGAGATAATTGCTCTCATTAAGCTTTTGCTATCAAACTGGACTATCATTCATCTGTGGAAATCGCATATACTTTTTTGTAATCTTATTGTCCATTTTAATATTTATAGATGTCTCGGTTTAATTATTAACTACCGTGCTACTAACCACAATCAACATTAATTTGCGAAACTCTATGAAAACATTAGATATGGAAATAAATCAAACTATTTCATTGTGGTTTTTTGTCAAAATAAAAGTTGCAATAACATGGACTAATACCAAACTACAAATAAAAGTAAGTTTGCAAGTGATTTTATGATGATTATTGCAATTCTTATTACACATTAGCTCCTAAGACATAACACTTAAATTGTACAACTCTTAGATAACTTTAGTACAATTGATGTGAAGTTGAAACTATAAGAATTGTAACAAGAGTGTAACAATCAAAAGGCGAGTCTTTCCGGCGGCATATGAGTATTTATGGAACGGTAATGTGATGTATGTATCGGTACAGATGCAACTCATAATGTCCTGATAGAAAGTGGTTTAGTGATTACATTGGTAACTATCCTAATATTACGACACCAACCAAGCCTGCAACAACTACATAGAAACAAACACAACCTATTCCATTCCCCGCAAAATATCTCCAGCCCGTGTGCAACGCACGGGTATGCATGCCTCGTCTACTTAAAAACCACAATAACAAAATCAATACTTCATTAATATGTTATGTTTAAGTCCCGTGCATGCACGGACATTTTCCGACTTCATTAAGCATTTAAAGAGGCAAACAAATATAGTCGTTACCCGTTACATTAACAATAGGTCCATATATATACGGCCCATTTATCATATGGTCTTTTCATGAAATGCATTTGACATTTGGTTTGGATTAGAGGTACCGGATCAATTAAAACGTGGCTGATGTTTAGAAAGTCTCTAAAAAGTGACATGGACTTAAGATTACATCTTTTCCTTATAAATCTTAATTCTTTACCCCCTTCCTAATTTTATTGTCAGATACTCTCGTTTTTCCTCCGGGAGGTGATATGCACACCACACAAAGTGATGTGCACACCACAAAATCACATGTGTGATGCATATGGTACAACACCACATATGCATTTTTGTGATGTGCACATCACTTTGTGTGGTGTGCATATCAACTCCCTTTTCCTCCTTACCTCCAAATCATCTTCTTCATTTTTATTCTTCTATCCTGAAAAAAAAATCAAAATTGTAATGAATAAAACTTCGAATATGCAATACGTGTTCATAAGTTTAAGGGTGTTCATCGGTTCGGTTATCAGGTTGTTCGGTTTATTTTGTTCGGTTAGTTCGGTTAAATTTTTTCTGGGTAAAACCGAACCGAATAATCGAAACCGAACCCCATAACCGAAAACCAAACCGAATAAACCGATTTACATAATTTTAATAATTTATTCATTTATTTATATAAATTTTGAGCATCAAAATAATTTTCAAATTTAAAAAATGTTATATTTATGCTAGATAAGAGTTTTAATATCTTTATATATATATATATATATATATATATATATATATATATAGAGATATATATATACATAATTATATGAATTCGGTTTTCGGATCAGTCTTCGATTTAGATTGCCAAACCCATAATCGAACTTGAAAACCGAATAATTAATTCGGTTCGGTTTGGTTATGAATTCGATTGGGTTATTTCAGTGCCGTTCGGTTTCGGTTTTCGATTTATTCGGGTATTACCCAAACAATGCACACCCCTACATAAGTTCATCAATTCATAAGTTTTTTTAATAAACAACATAACAATGTTTATCATTTTTCTTTGATGTTGTTTATCAGTTACATCAACATGTTCATCAGTTATATCACACTGTTCATCACTTCATCAGTTTTTTGTGATGAACAATGTCACAATGTTCATCACGTTGTTCATCAGTTTTCTTTTGGCATAACTTTTTCTTTTTTTGTTATAACAATTTTCATTACTTTTTTATGTTTATCAACTACATCACAATATTCATCAGTCATATCACGTTGCACATCGGTTCATCAACTTTTTTTATGAACAACATCACAATGTACATTAATGAGATCACGTTGTTCGTCAATTCATCATTTATTTATGAACAACATCACAATTTTCATCAGTTTTTTTTGAATTTTTTTGTTATCACAATGTTAATCAGATTTAAAAAAAAGATCACATTGTTCATTAATTTTTTTAAAAATCACAATATTCTCATCAGTTAAGAATGAAAATAAAAAAACTGACAATAGTAAGATGTGGATATTTGTCGCCATGTGAGACTGTTAAGACTTTTTAATATTTGGCTCATTTTTAGAGAGATTATCGTATTAATATGTTAAAATATTACTATACAGACTTTTCTCTCTTTTTATTTCTTCCACAACCAACAACTATACTTTCTTCTTCTTACAAATAAACCATCATCACCAAGCATCTATCATAAAAATCTGCTAGCACCACTAGATTCCTCTCTCTCTCTCTCTCTCTCTCTCTCTTTTAGACTTTATTGCCCCTAGCCGCCACCCTCTGCAACTTTCTATCTATGCTCTTCTCTCATCTTCTCCTCGCATAAAGCCTGAACCACCACTGGAGCCGCCACGCGCCAACACGCGCAAGGACAACCACCGACATTTTTTAGACTTTATAGCGCTTTTTCGGCGACTTCCAGCCGATTTTGACCGTCACCTCCGGCGAGTAGAGGAGTACATCGCTATTCCGAGTCTGATCCAATTAATCCAGTCACCACAGGCTGCGAAAACTGCACCCACCACCGCGGCTAACTTCCACTGACCACCAGAATATTTTTTCGGCAGCTGACTTTTTCTTCATTTAATTTGCTTATTTTTCCTTCTATTTTTTAACATACTTGTTTTGGCCTCTTATTTCTTTCATATATATTTTGTTGTGTACAATGCTCTTGTTATTATTTTTGTGCTTGTGACCTTGTGACTTTGATGTTGTTTGCGTGAGAGTAGGATAGAGGTTGTAGGTGATGGTAACTTGAGGTCATATCTTTCCGGACAGGGTGGGTTGGGCGAGACTAGGGAAATTAGGAGAGGTAGTAAGGTAGAGGCTACACGTAGGATTAGGGTGGGTAGTTGGAATGTAGGATCCCTCACCAGAAAGATCTTAGAGCTTGTCGATGTTTTGGAGCATCATAGAGTGGACATAATGTGTTTCCAAGAGACTTAATGGAAGGGTTCTAGTACTAAGGAGGGAAATGGCTATATGCTTTGGAACTCTGGCTCCTAGACCGCCAAGAATGAAGTTGGAGTCATTGTGAAGGCGTGTCTAAAGGACAAAGTAGTCCACGTGAACCGTTGTAGCGCTAGGATCATTTCATTAACGTTGGTGATTGAAGGAGAGATCGTTAATGTGATTACCGCGTACGCACCCTAAGTAGGCCTGAGTGAGTAGGAAAAAAAGACCTTTTGGGATGCTCTAGACGAGGTCGCCTGATTTTAGGGGGAGACTTGAATGGTCATATATGGGAGGCGACGGAGGGATACTCCGGTGTCCACGGAGGCTTCCGGTATGAAGTGAAAAACGAGGAAGGTCGCTCGATCTTAGACGTTGCTACTGCACATGACTTGGTTGTAGTAAACTCGTACTTCAAGAAGAGAGACCATCATCTGATAACATTTTCAGAGCGGGGGTCGTTGCACCCAAATTGATTATTTGTTGGTGCGACGAGGAGACCTCAAAGCGTGTAAAGACTGCAGAGTCTTTCCAGGAGAAACATGCTCTTCCCAACACAGATTGCTAGCACTCGACACTATTTAAGAGTGTTGAGCGCATGAGGGAGGGAACTGTGGTGCCAAGAATCATGTGGAAAAAACCTCAATGGAGACATAACGGAGGCGTTCAGATCAAGATTTGTTGAGGGGGTTTCTACACAAATAGAGGTCATATCTGTGAGCGATGCAGAATCTACGTGAAACACCCTTGCAAGTATCATCAAATATGTGGTAAAGGACTCCCTTGGTGTGGCTATTGGGTCATCGAAGACACATACAACCCGTAGCGAATCTTGGTGGCTTTGCGAAGAGGTGAAATCTAAAGTCACAGCGAAACAAGCAAGGTTTAGAGAGTTACTCTCATGTCGGGAAAGGAATCAAGAGGAGCGGCTTAGGGCGCGAGAGAGGTATAAAGAAGCTAAGAAAGAAGCAAAAAAAAGCCGTAGCCCAGGCGAAAGATAAAGCTTATAAAGTTTTATACAAGAAACTAGACTCTAAGGAGGGAGCAAACGATATCTTCAGGATTGCAAAAGCCCGAGAGAGAAGAAGAAGGGATCTAAAGGACTTATGCTTTATAAAAGATGAAGGAGGTTGAACAATTACAGACAACGAAGGGATTAAGAAAAGATAGAAAGAATACTTTTCATCTCTTTTCAATGCGAGAGAATCAGAGAGACACGAAGAAGTTGTTAACCCTAGTATTCTGTCGTAGTTTGATTGCTACTACTCGAGGATTAATCGGACAGAAGTGAAGACCGCCTTACAAAAGATGGGGAGAAATAAGGCCGTAGGTCCGGACCAAATACCCATAGAAGCTTGGAGAAGCCTAGGGAATGAGGGTATTATGTGGCTTTCTAGCCTCTTCAACAAGATCTTCACAAGCGCGGAGATGCCTGAAGAGTGGAGACTCAGTGAAGTCATCCCTATCTTTCAAAACAAAGGTGATGCGTAAGTTTGCAGCAACTACACGGCTATCAAGCTCCTTAGCCACACCATGAATCTTTGAGAGAGAGTGATCAAGAGAAGGCTGCGAAGAGAGACTACGGTGTCTGAGAACTAGTTCGGTTTTATGCCTGGATGATCTTCGGTCAAGACAGTACACCTTATTAAAAGTCTTATGGAGAAGTATAGGGAGAGACAAAGAGATCTCCATTTGGCTTTCCTAGATCTAGAAAAAGTGTATGATAGCGTTCCAAGGGAGCTGATTTGGAAGACACTAAGCGACAAAGAAACATCAATGAGATACATTAAGGTTATTAAGGACACATATGATGGTGCGAAGACACGTGTACGAACCTAAATTGGAAACACGAAGTTCTTTCCCGTGGAAGTAGGGCTACACCAGGGATCGAAAATTAGCCCATACATATTTGCTTTGATCCTTGATGATCTATCAAGAGGGATTTAGGAGGACATCCCATGGTGCTTGATTTTCACAGACGATATTGTACTTGTTTCAGAATTAGCGAAAGGTTTAAACAACAGACTTGAGAACTGGAGAGAGGCACTAGAAGACAACGACCTAAGGGTCAGCCGAAAGAAGACAACATATCTAAGATGTGACTTCGATAATGTTGAGATCGCCCACAACGAAGAAGTGGATATTCGTATCGGAGACAAGATCTTACAACCTAAGGAGTCTTTTAGATATCTCGGATCGATGATACATAAATCTGGGAGGATTGATGAAGACGTATCCCACCGTATTAAAATAGCTTGGCTAAAGTGGAGGGCGGCTACAGGAGTCCTTGCGATAGAAATATCCCTCTCAAGCTGAAAGGGAAATTGTATAGAGTGGCAATTAGACCTTCTATATTGTATGGGTCAGAGTGTTGGCCTATTACGAAAGCTCTAGCTAATAGGATGAAAGTTGCAGAGTTGAGAATGCTAAGGTGGGCTTATGGTAAAACAATGCTTGACATGATTTTGAATGGTGTGTATAGAGCGTAGCTTGAAGTTGAGACTATCATCAACAAGATGAGGGACTGGCGGTTGAGGTGGTTCGGACATGTCAGGAGAAGACCATAGTCAATACCAGTTAGGAGAGTAAAAGCTTTGGTAGTTGACGCTTAAGGAGAAGGGGTAGACCAAAACTTAGGTGGGAGGATAAATTGAAGCATGACATGAAGGAGCTTCTTTTGTCCGAGGACATGACCGCTGATAGGAAAGAGTAGAGGACTAGAATCAGTTTAGGGGGTTAGGATGTAGACATAGAGATGTTTTGCTTACCTTGTTCATGTGCGCCTTCTCGTTGTCCCTTTCCTTGTGGGTTTTTGTTGTTGTTTGTTTTGCATCCTATGCTCCCCTATTTGTTTGGTTTTGATTCACTTGTCTTTTGCTTCTGTTGCTTTGCTTGTTGTGTGTAGCTGCTTCTTTTGCATGTTTGGTTCTTTTGCCCTTTTAGTTTCGCATAGGTCGTGTGGTGTGTTAGAATTAGATTTAAGGGTTAGATGGGTTGTCTTTGGTGTTTTTCGTTCTTTGTTGCTCCCTTAGGTCCTTTCTCATCTTTCTCTGCCATGTTTCTATATGCCTGCTTTGGTTTGCCCTTTGTTTGCCCTATTTTCGCTTGCCTTGCTGTGGTTTGTTTGTTTATCTTTTCGTTTTTGCGTCCTCTGCTTATTTTGGGTGTCCTCTCGTTTTCGTATCATGCCTGTTGCTCGTGTTTGCTTGCTCGTTTTTGCTTTGCCTGCCTCGTGTACTTATGCTTGTCTAGTGCTTCTAGTGCGTTGTGTGGTTTGCCTGTTTGACGCTATGTTGTTATCCTGATGCTTTCTCTTGGTAGGTCTTTTAGTTCTTTATATATAGTTTGCCCTCTTTTAGTGGTTATTTATTTGCTTCGTGGATCTATGTGCCCTTTTGCTCTCCTGCCTTTGTTTCCCTTCTCGTTTAGGTTTCATGTTTGCTGCTCTTGTTTGCCTCGTTGCTGCTTTGTCTATTTTCGTGGTGGTATGCATGTTTAGTGCTTTGTGTAGTTTGCTTTTGTTTTACCTATCTTGACATGTTCCTTTGCTTTCCTTTCGTTTCTTATTTTACCTTATACCGCTTTGCTCCTTTACAATTCCATGCTTCTGAATATAATAATAATAATAATAATAATAATAAAGGGTCTTTTTTTGCTCTCTCTCTCTTCTCTTACGCTGCGTTCTTGAGTTTGTTTTTAGGGGAAAATAAAGCAAATGCTAAGAAATATACATAATCTTGTGTTCTTAAGTTTTTATATGAAGGAAAAGAAAGGGTTTACATAGGAAGCAAGAGGGAAAATTTGGACCAAAGTTATCCGCTTATTTTTGGGCTGATTGCCTAGGAAAATAAATGATATGTCTCATATTTGGGTAGTAAAATTGTATTACCCCCACAAACTACTAATAAATCATATAAGTGCTTCCCACTTGTACTATCTACGATCTACTCTTGCAAGTGTCTGTATATTATTTTGATCATGGAAACATGAATGCATTTTGCCAGTGTTGCTTCTCATGCATTTTTCATATCCATTAGTTGATTATATATTATATGTTATACATTGGCATGTATCATCATGCCAATAATTTAGAAAAAGGCTATACATTGGCATGTATTGCAGGTAATACTTGAATGATTATGAATTTATTGTTTACGAAAAAGGCTAATATATAAGAGGGGAATTGTAGTAAATTGTCATATTTACATTACTTTCCTTCCAACTTGAGAACATGAATCATATACACTTTCTTAGCATTTCTTTTTCGTTTTGTCTGACTTGAGAACATGAATCATACACACTTTCCTAACATTTCTTTCTCTGCCTTGCCCCTTTTTTTCTTTTTCTACCATCCTAAATTCGAGAACGCAGCGTTAGCCGGAGGTCTACCCGGAAGCAGTCTCTTTACCCGTGGGGTTTTCCCTGGGGTAGGGGTATGACCTGTCTACATTTCGTCTCCCCATACCCTGCCCTGTTAGGATTGGGTATCGTTGTTATTGTTGTTGCTCATTTTTATAGGATCACAGCCCAACACAAATATTGCAATCATGTTTTTTCGAATTCTAGAAATACCGGGTAAGTAACTTTAACTAATTATATTTTGGTTATAGTTTTCTTGGAATATATACACTCATCTTTAATTCAGCTTAAAATCCTTGCACCCGCACTGATGTCCTATTAGAAAATTATAACAAGAAAAACGGATAAAATTTGTAAATCAGCTTAAGAGTGTCTGTTATTATTCGTTATAATAACAAAAGGATTTTTGTGAACTTATAAACTCAAATAAATCGGCTTATAAAATATAAACCAATTTTACAAAGTTTATGAGCTTATAAACCTACACAAACACCAACTTCAACTTATAAACTTTGTAGCTTCATCTACATGAATGCAATAGGTTAAATCAACACAAGTAATCAACAAACACTCAAATGTAGGTTACTTAGGTTATGTTTGGTGAAACGTAGCAGTAGCACATGCAATAAGCAGTGGTAGTAAGTACTAGCAGACTAGTAGTTAACGGTATTTGTTTGTTAAATAAAAGTGTTTCGGCAACATAGTTGTAACTGTAATTATAAAGTGTAAAATTACGTCAAAAGACATATATACATTAACATAAAAATTCTTTAATAAATAAAATGGGCATATATGTTCAATTTAAGGCTTAAAATGCTAGCGTCTAGAGTATAAAATATCTTATTGATAGAGCGTTGTTGAATAAAAGCTGGTTACACACAATTCAACTAGCAATTGCTCTATTGCCAAAAAAATGTATAATTTAACCACTAGTTGTTTAGCGCTAGTTGATCAAAACGCTTACAAATACTTGGTAACAAAACATACCTTATGTCTTGATATTCAAACATAATGTTGACTTAATATACGGAGTTACATGAAGATCAAAGACACAAAAGGAATTTCAAATAATAATCGTTAGGTAAAGGTCCAAAAAGCAATGTTCGTATATTATACACTTAATATTACAATAAAAAGGTTCGAGTAATATAGTATGAAAAGTTCAGAAAAAAATCGGAAAGATTCACAAGGACAACCTATAGGCATGTGGCCAACTCATTTAAATGAATTCGGTACTTTCTTAAAAATTTCAAACTTTAGGCGCCTTTGGTTTGTAGATGAGCTTAGAATTATGATTTGAATTTGAATTTAAATTTGGTTTAGGATTTGGATTTAGATATAATGTAAGAGAGAGAAAATATAAATTTAATAAAATAAAATGGTTTTATAAAATATTTTTAACTTTTTAAATGAACAAGTATGGAAGACCCGCGCTTCGCTGCGGTGGATCTTCTTTAGCGTGTTTTGTTTTGTAAAGTTTCGAGTTTTTATGTATTGTGCTCAAAAGATTCAGTATATGTAGTCTGATTATTTTGGGCTTTAACACTTTGTATGAGTTTAGCCTTACATTTATGCCATTAAAGGAATTGCTTTTGGTACATAAAGGTTTGTTACATTTAGTGCAGAGGTTTTTTAGAAGTAGCAAGTTAGACAAAAGAACCTGTTGCTATTGTAACAGGTTGTGCCTGGCCACTATGGATGCATAGTTATATTGTTTCGCTAAAGTACACGCTATTACGGTTTAAAAAATAGTCTGGCCGCTTAGCGTTATGTTAGCTGCCTTTTTTAGATTACATTGTGCTATGGTTCTAGTGAAGTGTACAATCTTCCCATTAGGATTTTTCTGTTTCTTATGTTCCATTGATTCATCTGGAATAGTGTCCTCTTCAATGGCTTGTTAATTGCTTCGGTTGATGTTTTTGGCGTCTTCTGCTCTTGGTTTTTGGTAAGTTTTGTTGATGCTGGGTTTGCTGGACCTATGTGTTGTAAATAATAAGTGTAGAGGATTTTAAACATGGCGAATATTTTTTTCAGGCTTGAGTAAGAAGTTGTTGGTGGTTACTTGTTGGTTGGAGATATGGTTCAGTTGATATACCGGGACTGGTTCGTGGGCTGCTGAAGTACACAGACGGGTTTGAAAAAAAGTTGACAAACTTTAGAATCAAAAATACATAACCATAAAAGGTACGCAAAGGGAGCTAAAATAAGGAAAAATCAGAGTTCAAAACTTTATGTGTACCTTCAACCTGAACGCCCCTTGATCTCGTATTCCCAGTTGTTTTTCCTTGAGATGGCACCATGCAATCTTTCATACCACTTTTCCACATTGCAATGAAACTTCACGGCGCTTCCTCTTTCGGCCAATACAAAGTAAAACGACCAGTATTGCACAAAACACAAAAGAGTAAGCATTACTAAATTGTCACGACAACATTAGGGAATCAACATTAGTGCAAAGTGTAACATTGAAAGATAAACTGGTATGTGCTTAATTACACATACCTTTTACCTTTAAAAACAAGCTAAAATAACCAAAAACGTACTTAAAATGCCAAATATACGCTTGTTTTGCTAATTGTATTGTGCAGGAACGGATAACTAAGAAAAGGACGAAAAACAAAGCCAAAACGACAAAACCGGACTCGGAATGGAAAAGACTGTGAAAGACAAAGCCAAATCGAAGCCGAAAAGTCAATCAAGTCAAAAAGTCAACAGAAAAGTCAACCCAAGTCAACCCCGAGGCCAAAAGTCAAAGAAATATAAGTTTAGGGACTGAAATTGTAAATCCCTAAACTTATTTGTAAAGAAGAAAAGAGGAAAAAAAAAAAGAGGAGGGCCAAATTGACAAATTGGCAAAGTTATACTCCATGGACTAATTCTGCCAAGTCCATAGAGTTATAACCACCAAGGACGTGGGATGCAACTAGACTTAACACTCTTGGGGACTTGTTTTGCCAAGTCCCCAAAAGTTTTAAACAACAAGGACGGTGGGTGCAATAACAACTAACACCATAAAGGACCAAAATTGCCATTTCCATAAACCTTCGACCCTGTCACTCCCAACCTGTACAAACAAACTTTCCCGCCCAAATTTCCCCCCAACACAATCACGGGTTCTCCACCCCGCTTTTACCCTGTAACCCTTCAACCCCATGGACAAACTCGCCCCTCCTCCTCCACTAAAACCCTAAATCCTATTTGGCAATCCCACAAATCCCCAAGGCATATTCGACGGTTTAGATGATTTTTTTGGTTTTCCTCTCACCAAACTAACACAAGAAGACCCCTGGACATCTATAAAAGAAGAAGAAGACAGAGGTTTAGAGGGGCCAGTTAGTAGTTTTTATTTTCAATTTTTAGTTTGTATTTTGTCGAATTTAAGCTTTTTCTTTCAAAGTTTTTAGCAATTAGCTTCTCAACCTTTCAGCCCATCGTACTCTCCCCACTGCATTTTAAAAAAAAGTGAATGCAGATCTATTAGTCTAAATAGATATGCTATGTTACGAATTAACTACCTTAGAGTTGTTTTTTAATGAACACATACTGATAGAAGATACACTCTCACTATTGACATTCCAATTCATGGCATAGGTCATCCAAATCATAACAAATAATATTAAAAAAACACTTTCAGCACCCATTTCATCACCCTTAGTTCAAGCTTGTATCAGCTCCTTGCATTTAATAGCTAATAATCCATTTTAAAATTTTACGAATGAACTACCCTTTAGATTTGTTTTTTGATGCACAACATACTGACAAAAGATACACTCCTCACTATTGATCATCCAATTCAATGGCATAGATCTGCATGCTCATGACAGTCTATATAAAAAATATAATGGTTACTTTTTTTATTGTAATTTTTCATTTCAATAGCTTGTAATCTCAACCTTTCAACTAATTCAAAAGCTTGTATCAGTCCCGCATTAAAAGTGACTGCTTTATATTTCAAGGCTTGCTTGTTATGGGGTAATAAAAGTTACAAATAACATATTTATAACTTAAGAAACAACACAATCTATTCTCATTCATTTATCAAATGCTTGTACAAACGTAGTTTGTTTTCAAAGATTAAATTTTTATGCATACAAATTGATATATGAATGAAAAAGTAACCAATATCATTTGTTGCACTTCCGTAGCTAATAAGCCATTAAAACTTTATGATGTTTCTTTTTTAAGCTATGGAAGTGCAA
Organism: Tanacetum coccineum; assembly: GCA_026074375.1. Taxonomy (NCBI): domain Eukaryota; kingdom Viridiplantae; phylum Streptophyta; class Magnoliopsida; order Asterales; family Asteraceae; genus Tanacetum; species Tanacetum coccineum. The sequence goes on along the minus strand of BQNB010092357.1, from coordinate 6,496 downwards.
AATGTGATAGAAGGCTAATAAGGCATTTTTTGCACCTCCAAACAGCACATAATAAAGCTAATAAGTCATCACTTTCAGTTTGTGAGCTTATCAGCAAGAGCTTATGAATTCAAATATGCCATAAGCTTATAACTCGAAAAAGTAAGGCAAGTAAGCTTAATCCAAACACTATAATTTATTAAGTAGATCTACATGAACAGGCGGTTTAAAAAGAACTAACCTCTATATTAATCATTTTTTAATGTTTTTTTGTAGCAACAAAGATCTTTAGTTTCCAGTTGTCAATTTCCTTACTGTCACACTTTGAATCTGCGCCAAATAACTGTAAATCATAAGTTCCTAACATTAACCACTGAGTTGGACAATTCTGAAACACAAATCCAAACACCGTCTTCATCTAACTAAAGAAGTCCAATATTAGTCGCAATTATATACTATTTTAGAGCCGGAAAGTTAACACATATATCTTGGATTAGTGTGAAAATAAGTACCTAAACCAAACTTAAGTTAGTAGGATTGTCGCATTTGGTTAGCATTCGTCCCAACTTGCATCTTATTTAACGAAAGGAAACGACATCAGATAACTATCAAGATTGTCAATATTTGAAGAATGAGACAAATACAAATTTGAGCAACACCTTTCAAAGCCGTAAGCTCAGAAATAGATTTTGAGATATTAGGTAACAAGATTTCAAAATCCTTTTGTGAAGCATATACAATAACATCCTCATCCAAACGAATAATGCAAAATCAACAACATGGCCGTGCTACACATTCATAAAAATTCAAACATGAACAAAACCATCTTTTAAAGACTCAAATGGAAAAAGAAAGGTGACAATTTTGAATGTGACATGCCTATGTTATGAAAATTTAAAACAGAACCATAGGTGGGGTTTTAGTAACCCATTTACCTTAAGAAACATCCGTCTGTGTATCGTTGTTTCCATTTTAGCACAAGCCACTTTGTTCCAAGACCCTCCGGCTATAGTAACATATAAATGAGCAAAGAAAGCGAGTGTACATTCTACGCCCTGAAACCACCCCTTAAAACCACCCACTGAAGCAACTTAACTTGGAGTATTTGGATCAGCTTATTTTGGGACTTTGAGGTTCCCTACACTTCCTTGAAACCACTCACAGTCCCGGACAATATCTATAAAAAGACCAACAAAGCGTAAACACACAACCTTCCTCAATTATTGTAAAGGTATGTTACCAAACAAAACCTTTTGCGATTCCCTTGTTTAAAGCAAATATCTAAGTACAAAACAAACAAATAAACAACACATTGCAGTACCAAGCCTTCACAAGTTATTTACGCCACTTTTATGTGTCATGCCTTTTTTTGCCACTAAAGTTTCGTTGGGCTCTATAATGGTGTGATGTGTGTTCAATTACCTAACTCGGTAATGTAGTAAAAACAATAATAAAAGATATTGTCGGTAACCATAAATTTTTGTTGCATTCACATACAGATATTGGTTTCAATAGGTGACCTGATTTCTTCCCCTCCTGGTAAACAAACTGTTGGATTATAAACATCCCATGTAAAAGACATCGTTCCACCCCGTGTAATGTCCTACATAGGTTAGTCGTAGCTTTAATATAAATCGTCCTAATTACCGTATGACTCAGGGTGTTGGGCCGGAAGGAGTGTGTGTAGCGGATCACTATTTTAGCCCACTCCATAGCCCACTTAGGGGCATAAAACACTTGTATTTATACCCCCTTTCCAGCCATGGGAAGGGGGGTTGTGTTCATTTTATCAAAAACACACATAAGGTGTAGTTTCTCTCACTAGAACTCACTTTCTCTCTTTACAAATCTGGCCAACCCCTAGATCATTGATTGTGTTATGATATCCAATATACTACAATTGGTATCAGAGCACATGGGATGATTAGCTAGATTGTGTATGCATTTTCTTGGTTAGATTAAATCAAAAGTTTAGTTTTTGAAGGTTTATGGTCTCATCCTTGACACTCTTTGATCCTCACGTTTGTGATGTTAAAGTTGGTGTTTTTATAGTTGTTATAACCTTCTAGGATCAAGTTGTGCAAAAGAAACCAAGCAAAAATGTTCAAAAGTGTGATTTTTAGGTTTTTTTAGGTGGAAAAAGTTGTATTTTTCATCACTGTGTTTTGTCTCTCTGGCCAAATTCTTCATTGCGTTTTGTCTCCTGCTTTTTGTCAAAAAAAGAACACTGCGTTTTGTCGGTTTTTGAAGGACAACAGTACTGCATTTTGTCTTATTAGAGACTGCGTTTTGTCCCCTGCGTTTTGGTTTATTGACAGGTTAGATTTGCTTGCGTTTGGCCTATTGAAGACAGCCATTATTGCTTTTGCTAGATGAACCTCTGCCCATTTCATTTCTTGCTGCGTTTTGTCTCCAACAAATTGAGATTTGTCTAGGGCTTTTCATGCGTTTTTGTCTCCAACCAAATTGAGATTTGTCCTAAAGGCCTCACTTCGTTTTTGTCTCCAACAAAGTAGATTTGCTAAGGCTTCTTCACGGGCTTTTGTTTCCAACCAAACTAGCTCATTTGTCGAAGCTCTTCACTGCATTTTGTCTCCAACAAATTGAGATTTGTCTAAGGCTCTTCACTGCGTTTTGTCTCCAACAAACTGCGATTTGTCTTAGCTCTTCACTGCGATTTGTCTACCTCATCTTGCCTTTTACTATTGAAGTCATTAGACCGAAACCAAACCCATTTCAACAACATCTCAACCTAATCTAACAATCAATCACCACTTTTAACATACAATCACTAATCATTGTACCGATCCAAAGTTTATCATAACCACAACATCAATCACTTGATCTACTTAAGATCCTTAATTTCATTTCACACATCGAACTTTAATGGAATCTTTGAATTCAAATTCACAAGAGGGAGAGTTGCATCTGTTGCAACAAATGCAAGACCATGCAAAGGAAAGTTGGATACACTTTCAGCACTCATTCATTTCTACAGGTTTCTTTCATATGATGAATCAAAATCCAGGAGAGTATCTGAACGTGCATTCATGACACTCTTTGGTCAAGATAATGAGACTTTCACAAGTACGATGTTCCTTTAACGTTTGATCAATTACAAAATCAGCTTGACAAAGATGAATTCCCACAGAAATAAATCCATGGCTGCATTTTGGGTGCTCAACAATCAGTTTTAGAAGTTCATCGATTGGCAGTATGTCTTAGATTATGATAGTGAAATGACAGAAAAGTTTTTTGCTGAATACACTGGAATCCAGAGTATAACATTTTTAGAGAACACACTATTCTACATATGGTAATGTTCAGAAGTCTGTTGCTTAGAAAGAACACATAAGTACAAGACAGTATGATAGAAGGATGAATGAAAGACAGATGCAGTCAAGAGAGAGTAAGGATGTATCGATATAAGCATTGATGCAGTTTATTTGTTAACAGAATTCAGTAGACAAAGTCATGATGACATATTACAAGCAGCAGTTTAAGGACTTATATTTACACATGTTGTGGATCCCGATATAGAAACCAGTAAATGTGGCCAGTGGCTATTAGCGAGGTACATTTGACTGTCAACATAATGTTCCTTACTAATGAACAACTACATACTGATCAATCTAACCAAAGGTATGACACATATCTGTTAGAAAAGGTTGATAGAAATACCACTCATGATTCAACAAATATGTGTCATAGGGGAAGAGAGATTGACCAGGATGTTCAACAATATAAAGTAAAAAGTCCTTTGCTTAACGCTGAGCTTGTCAAATCAAAAGAAATGATTGAAAAAGAAACGTATAATGAACTTTCACGCAGGTTTTTATTACTTGAAATTTCAATACAACAAAAGGAAGAAAGTTTTCAAAGTAACAAACCATGTAAGAACCAGGATGCTCCTGAGTTTCGTGAATTTTTTGAGATAAATGATTTGAAAGCTCAGCTACAGGCCAAAACCACACTAATTTGCAACTTGAAGAATCAAATTAAAAGTGTGAAGAGAAATGAAGCCAAAGTTAAAAATGATATAGATGTAATTGAACTTATAACATCGAATAGAACACGAGTGTGCTAAATACTTGCAGCAAATTAGCTCACTACATATGAGCATGTTGAAACAGACTTACACAAGAACTTTATGATTCCATTAAAAAGACACATCGTTCGGAATAAAGACAATAGTACTCTTTAAATTCTCAAATTAATCAAAAGTCTGTTGAAAATGCTGATTTAAAAGCTCAGATTCAGGAAAAGGTTTTTGTAAATGCATCATTAAAAAACGAATTAAGGAAGTTAAAAGGAAATAGCGTGGATACTAAGTTTGCCAAAGCATCAATCTTGGGGAAACCGCCTTTACAACCATCTAGAAACCATTCAGTTGTTTTAGACAACCGCAATGCTTTTAAGGTCCTGAAACGACCTAAATTTTCAAAACAACGGTTTGCCGTTCCCAATTGATGGAGTAAAAATCTTTGTCCAAAACCTGTCCACATGGTAAAGACTCCTCATGTATTTGGCCTAAGTTCAAGAATATGTTGTGTTACGCAAACCTTATCGACGTGATTTGCAACCTGGCTCCTGGGACATCTAGGAATAGTCAAGAAGAATCTTATGGTTTCTAAGGATATGGCTCATATCCTATCTAGGAAGCTAGAAAAAGACACAAAGAAAGAAATAGAGAATTCAAAACCTAGTGTGATGCCTTCTGTAGATTTACAAAACACAGCTAATGGTAGTACCCCCCCAAACCCCTAAAGAGAATGAATCAAACATCTAAGGAGTTTTTGGCCTACATCAAAGAGTATTTTGCGTAACAATTACGGTCTGTACCCAAAGCAGATCACTCTAAGGAAATTAGTTCTTTTCAGATTCCAGCCACACATTACTTTGTTCTACATGTCAAAAATGTGGTCTTTTAAAGAAACTCCATGATGCTTGACATAGACAAATACTCCCGAATGAAGTGAATTCAACGTAAGGGCGTTAAAACCTGATAAGACAAAAAACTTAACGAGAACCCCGTAGAACAAAGATCATACTGCAGAAACATGGTAGGCAGATCTTTGCAGGACATAGTTTCTCCCAAAAGACTTCCGCTGTGTATGAGAAAACATCTCCTAGATCTTGTCTTAGGTGGAAACCCACGGGTAAAATTTTCACAATTGTTAGTCTAAAGTGGATTCCTACAGGAATGTTATTCGACTCTTGCACGAGCAAAGTTGACAATAAGCCTCCAAATGGTTCAAATGATGATGTCACTAACCCATATGAATGCAATCAAACTCTTAATATCAGTGCAGGTACTCTTAACTTAAGTGCAGGTATGTCTTTTAATCCTATAAAGGAAAAAATCAGAGTTTGGTTGCCAAAAAGACTGATATCTCATAAGCCAAGGGTTCAAGGGATTCTAATCTGAGGCACATTAACAATGATGTTTGAACAAAACGGTTCAAGCCTCGTTCTTCAAAGTTTTATGACGTTTGAGCAAAACGGTTCAAGCCTCGTTCTTTAAAGTTTTATGGCGTTTGAACAAAACGGTTCAAGTCTCGTTCTTCAAAGTTTTATGACGTTTGAACACTGTAGTTCAAGCCTCGGACCTCAATGTCATCAAAATGGCGTCTGCTGACAACACTTCAGGCCCCGTTCTTTAAAGAAAAGAAAGGTGTACGCTTCAGTGCGCTTTCTCCTTGGAAGAGGAGAAATCTTCTTGTTTAAGACCATTCTCATCAACAAGCTTCATGCTATTCCATGCTCGTTCTATCATCAAGTGGATCAACGTACCTTTAATTGTAGTCTTATTCACTTGTTCAATCAAAAATGGCAACCTCATATGCAATTCTTGAGGGGGAGAAGTGTGAATAAACTACATGTTGATTGATGTTTTAGAAATGGTCATAATGGCTCCTGTGCAACTCAGTACAGGACCAACTCTTACTTTTCTAACGCCTGGACAAATAAGTTCAGGGCTCGTTCTAAATTCGGTTCCTGCAGCACCTTTTGTACCCCCCACAAATAAAGAGCTGGAGATTTTATTCCAACCAATGTTCGATGAATACATAGAACCTCCTCGTGTTGAAAGACAGGTCTCTCCTGCTCCAGCAGTTTCAGTTCCAGTCAATTCAGCCGGTACACCTTCCTCTACTACCATTGATCAATATGCACCTTCTCCAAGTCATTCACCGTCATCTTCGGCATTCCAATCTCCAAGTTTACATACAGGCATTGCAACTGATTCTACTCTTATGGAAGACAATCCCTTTGCTCCTGTTGACAATCATCCCTTCATAAACGTATTTCCTCCGGAACCTAGTTCTGAAGCATCATCATCCGGGGATCTTAGATCATCAAAATCTCCTTTTGTCTCTCAAACACTTCATCATCTCTGGAAATGGAGCAAGGATCACCCGCTGGATAATATTATTGGCAATCCTTCTCGGCCGGTATCCACCAGAAAACAACTGGAAACCGATGCCTTATGGTGCTTGTATAACTATGTACTGTCAAA
>BQNB010092356.1:0-26639 GCA_026074375.1 Tanacetum coccineum | reverse complement strand
GAAGCTTTTACGATCTTTTATCTTTGGCATTTTAGTGCGCAGAGTTATTTTGTGTAAGAAGAAGTAAACCTCACAAAATAATAACGCTTCTTGTCATTAGGTCTTGGTGATTATTCATTCGGGGGAACATGCAAGAAATAAGCATCAAATCTTCTCACATATGCAGAATACTTCACACAAACTAATCTATTAAAGTAGAAACCATAATCCCGAGCATGAATCTACAAAATCAATATATTTATTGGCTCGTAAAACCACACCATGTGCATGATTCTTCCCTCATGATGGTTATGATATCTCAAAATCATCATTGTCATGTATGCTTATATATTCGAGATGATCATGTCTTAAGCAAAATTCTTGAAAAGTTTTGAACAACGTTAAGAAACTTTAAACATTTTACTAAGTCAATGAAGTAACATTATTGTTATGTAGCTTAAAACATATCCTGTGAAAATTTACTGATGGTCACATCTCTACTCTTTAATCCCTCTAACTAACTTTACCAACCTCGTATTCTGTCATCTATCTGTGGTGACCACTAACGGACTAAACCTAATATTCTAAACTTGAAACTAAAGTAGAATCCCCTAAATTTGTGACTTAAGCTTCCACTATAGTTGATTGAAGACCAGTGTAGAGAGTTCGTAATGATAACCTTATCGAATCCCTAAGTACTCTATACCCAACATCAAAAGTATAAGAAGTACACCACCTCTTGAATCTATCCACATATGCATATGCATGTGACACTGAGTACTACAACGTAACTCCTTTAAGTGATAGTTATACACTGTGAGTACTACAATGTAACTCCTTACATCATGTATAACTACACAGATCTAATCTTAATCATAATCCATAAATGCCCAGACAAGTCATCTTCATTAAAGAGCTAGAAAGAATAGAAGATGAAATAAATACACGCCTTTATGAAATCCCACTTCAATCTCAAATAAGTAATGCCAAATCAACCTCATAATCAGTTTGTCACTCAAGTACCCAAATACTATTTGTTTGTCATTTAAGTGAATCTTATAAAGGATCGTTTTAAGTCTGATGTTTTGTGTTTGTTTAGTTGTTATTGTTGTAATCGTTGTTGTGATTTGATTGCTAATGGAGGACTAACAGTGAAAATATATGGTCGTTAAAGGATATGTGTTGTCACGTTAATAATTGTTTGATTTCATTGTAAATAAGGACTAATGTTGTAATGTAGTTTGCAGTTAAGGAGTAAGAGTTATAAAGACAACCCAGGGCTTGTATATTAGAAAAATGAAACCTTAACATGGTATAAGTCGAGTTGACTCATCTTCTACAATCGCTGGATTGTTAGAATCTCTACACTCGTTGTGTTCTTCAAGGCTAGACTCACAGGATTAGATCTAAAATCGTTGTCCCAAACTCACAAGCTACATTCGCTAGAGAGTGGAAGCTATATTCGCTTGAATCTTTGTGTTTACACTCACTGGAATTGTTTGACTCTACACTCATTTGAAAGTACAAAAGCTATACTCACTGGAAAATCAAGAGTTATACTCACTGGAAAAACAAAGAGCTACACTCGCAAGAAAACAAAGGTATGCTATACTCACTGCATGTAAACTCGTTGTGATTACGTGTTCTATACTCGTATAAACCTATAGTCATTGGTTCTTTAAACAAGCAGGATTCAAACTCTACACTCGCAACTTTCTATACTTGCAACCTGTTTACACTCGTAAGACTTTACATTCACTGGCTACAATCGATCCTAGACTCGCTGAGTGTGAGTCTACACTCACAAGAAAAGGGTTTCCATACTTACAACCTTTTTCAAATTCTACATTCGCTATCCTTGTGTTTCTATACTTACAGAAAAACCCAAACCAAAAACGCAAACAAAAACCACAAATACACTTATTTTAATCTTTCAAGTTTAAACCTTTATGCTACAAATTTGTTCTAAACATGTTCAAGTCACATACAGACATAAACTTTAGTTTATTTTATAGTTTAAAATCAAGTTTTATGGCTTTTTATGTTGTGTACTTTGAACTGTGGTGTTTAAGAACAAAAATAAACACAAAACAGATCACAATCCACATAAACCCTAATACAAACAACCCTGGTCAGCTCTGATGTCACATGTTAACTATAAAATTAACTAGTTAAGCCATGATCTAGAGGTCGAGGAGGCCAAAATAAAAAGCTAGCTATTAGAGAGAGAGAGAGAGAGTAGAGAGAGAAAGAAGGAAAGATGTGTGTTTATTAGATTAAGAAAGAAAAGCACACACTAGAAATGAGACCTCTCCCCTCATTGGAAGTAAGGAGGGGGTATTTATAGCCTATACAAGTCTATACTATTCAAACTTTGATAATCTAGTCCATACGTATATGACTATGATAACCAAGTGTAATTCCATATAAGTCACTCACAATTTAAGGCTAATAACTTTTAATAGTTTAAAGGTTAAAATTTGTAGTGACAAAATATTAAACACTTTCATTTTATCAGATTTAAACTTTCAACTAGATCTTTAAATCCCTTTTTAATTTATTTCTTGTTTGACCATGGGTTGTCTACACAAGAAAAAATACCATTTAAATACACTATCATTTATGTAAAAGAAATTGTATTTCTAAAATTAGTTTGTGCTTGCATTGGTCTAACACATACACACAAATAATATAATTTTGAATTTAAATGCATTTAGGAATGGCTGTAAACCATAAACAAAATTCATGTCCAACTGTTTCTCAAATGAAAGATGTTTACCCCTTATATCTTAATTTTGGTCTCAAGTCAAGTTTCATGTTTACTGGTTTCTTTAAGTAGAACATTTCATAGTTCAACTACTAAATGTCTTGTGTAAACTAAAGTCTTATACATTTATAGTTATTTTACAAATTGTAGCTTATAGTATTTGATATTGGTTCTCACAGAATCAAGTCGATGATAATCTAAGGATGTTAGTGATCTTGTCTTTACATAAACTCACGCTTAAGGCTAGTCTTAGGATAAATGGAACACATTTCGTAAATATGTATTTGTTTTTTTTAAATAGTGGAAGTAACGGGTAAGAAAGATTTTGAGCATATATCAACTCATTATTCTAATTATGGTTGGTATTATCATCAAATCTAAATGCCATGTTTTTGTGTGATGGACATGTAATTTTACTCATTACTTGCCATGGTAAAAGATTGTATCAAATCATAACTCAAATTTATGATGGAAGATATCATCTTTAATCCACATGGCTTATCTCACTCGATGATCATGAGAATAATGTGTTATTTTCTAAGACGATAAGGATTTACATCGATCATAACTCACGCTTGTATTGATGATGTCAAATAGAGTCTACTTGTACATGTTTGAGGGTACCATACATTAGACCAGCATGCTTAAAAGATGAATAAAATACACAACGAATTAGGCTTGACAATTTTAAATATTCATCCGAATTCCCAAGTAATTTACCTTGCAATGCAAATGGTAAAGTTGTCATAAGTGAAAAACCAAATACAAGCAAGTGAACAACATATGTAAACATTGCTTACTAAACTTAAAATTACATTCAGCTATATCCCTTTCTCATCTTACTAAACAAACATGATATTCTTTTTCCACTAAGTATTATTAGAGTTGAAGATTACTTACAAATGCTAATATAGTGTCGTAAATGAAAACAACATCTTATTAATGATCATATATGTCAAAAAATGTTTTGTAAAAAACTTTTTTGTATATGAGCACGTTTTGAAATTATCATAGTATACATTTCAAATACCCATTTCATCTAGGATAACATGGTGTTTAGAAAAACATTATGCCTAAGAAATTATACATTGATTTATTTCTCTTAAAAGATTAATAAAGGATAACGTATATCCTACGCATCTTATTTTCTTCGTAGCGTGAATGGTTGTGTTAAAAAAAATACTTTACACCTTGTTTGTAAAATATAACTGTTGGTCCCTTTGAATGTGATATTAGGTTTATCAAGTTAAAATAATCACATTCTATGGCAACAAAGTGAGTTTTATGCAAATATATATATATATATATATATATATATATGAACAATATAAAGAACAAGTTTAAAACACACATAAGTAACTTTTCAACGTATAGGTTCTTATTTGAATCAAATAAAGAATCTATGTCATGCCTTGTTTGCAGAATAGCAAGGTGGTTGAATGAACATTGTGTTATCTCCTTCAAACTTAAACTCTAACCAAAGTTAAGAGAGTGAGATAACAAACTACTTATGACTAGAACTGAAGCTTCAGCTTCAGCAGTTCTGTTTAGTTTGTTTGAGAGATAAATGAACACTTCAATGTATATCACATTAATTGGAAGATATAGCATTTACTCTCAATATCCCGTTCCTTTTATAGGCAAAGGAATTAGGTGTTGGGAAATATATTGTAAAAGACTTAATACTGGTAGTATAACAATTAAGTCTGGCAGTATTAGTTAGTTCTGGCAGTACTAAGTTAAGTCTGGCAATACTAAGTTAAGTCTGGCAGTACTAAGTTAAGTCTGGCAGTACTAAGTTAGTACTGGTAGAGAGGCAGTACTATAGTTAGTACTGGTCATGTTTAGTTAAGTCCGTTTATGTAAGAGAATAGTGATAATAGTTATCTTAGAGATATCTTAGGAGATATCTTAGGAAAGGATATGCATTATCCTTTTACACGTTTTGTGTAGCCTTCTAGTGTTTCCTTGGTGTATAAAAGGAACCTTACAGCATAAAGTTTTATATAACAAATAGTAGCATTGAAGCTTAATAGAAATCAATAGCAAAGTTAGTATTATATTCTTCTTAATACTTGTGTTAAGATTTCGCATTAACACTTGGTATTCATAGTCAGTGTCTCTCACATAGTGGATTTGGATTTATTCAAGTTAGCTATTGTCTTACAAAGGCTATATAGATCCAAAACCAAGGACCTTCAAGTGGTATCAGAGCCAATAGAGGGACTCTGAGTAAGAAGAATCACTAGAACCACAAACAAACACTCACTTTCAGATCTTTACAAATGTCTCAATCTGCTAATGATGAGTTCTGTTAACATCTCAATGATGATGAAGCATCAAACCATGAAGATGCATCAGACACTGGTGCTGCACCTAAACAACAACAACAGGTGATTCCTCAAACAACTGCTATCTCAAATATCAAACTCCTAATTCTGAAGAAGGAGGAGTATGATATATGGGCTATGGAGATGGAGCATTACCTTGAGTACATTGACAATGATGTTTGGAAGGTAATTCAGAATGGAAACTCCAAGAAGAGAATTTCAACTGGAAAGGATGGTGTTATTCGAATACTTCCACCAGTAACTGCTGCAGAAATTCAAGCTGTTGAAAAGGAAAGGAAGGCTAAGAATATCTTGCTGATGGCCATTCCCAAGGAACATATGAGAAGATTTCATGGAATGGATGATGCAAAAGAAATCTGGGAAGCCATCAGAACTAGGTTTGGTGGTAATGCAAATTCAAAGAAAATGCAGAAGGCTGTTTTCAAACAACAGTTTGAAGCATTTACAATATCCAGTTCAGAAGGGTTAGAAAAGGGATATGACAGATTCCAACAATTACTTTCTCAGTTGGAAGCTCATGGTGCTGAAGTATCAACTGAGGATGCAAATCATAAGTTTCTCAGATCTTTGCCCCCAGCATGGTCCAATCTGGCAATGACTATGAGAACTAAACCAGATGTTGACACTTTATCTATTGATGATCTGTACAATAACCTTAGGGTTTTTGAGCAGGAAATCCAAGGTGCCTCAAAAACATCTTCAAGTGCTCAAAATGTTGCTTTTGTTTCACAAAGCAAAAGCAGCACTAATAAGGTTAAGTCTGGTTTTACTGGTGCCTACAGTACTTGCACTCCTTCTACTTCTTCAACCAATATTCCTGAAAAAGAAGTTCTTGCTGGTTTTGCTGATGAAGTTATTTATTCCCTCTTTGCCAAACAATCAGAGGACTGGGACTTGCTTCATGAAGACCTGGAACAGATTGATGACTTGGACATTGAAGAGATGGACATAAACTGGCAGATAGCAATGATTGCTATTCGAATGAAGAAGTTCTATAAGAAAACAGGAAGGAGAGTTCGTGTTGATGGAAAAACACCTGTTGGTTTTGACAAAAAGAAGCTTGAATGCTTCAATTGTCACAACACTGGTCACTTTGCTAGGGAATGTACAGCAAAGGGGACACATGATGGAAAGAAGAAGAGAGACTCATTTTATCAACATCAAGAAGCTGGGAAGCAAGAGAAGAATCAGATGGGCTTGCTGACAATGGATGATGGTATTGTCAATTGGGGAGAACATACTGAAGATGAAGAGACAAATCATGCACTCATGGCTATCAGCTCCAGTAGTGAGGTATCTTTGTGTTCTAAAACTTGCATTGATTCATACAATACCCTTAAAACACTGTGTGATGAACAAATGAATCAGTTAGGTGATCAAGAAGCACAAATACTTGCCTATAGTCAAGCTGTTAAGAAACTAGAAGCTCAACTTGTTACTTTTCAAAAACAGCAACTTTCTCTAAATGAAAAGCTTACATTTCAGGCAAATGAAATATATGAAAAAGATGAAAAGCTTAAAAAATATAGGAGAATTGGAATGAAAGCTGTAAAAGAAAAGGAACAATTGCAGAAAACATTAGATTCATGGAAAGATTCTTCCAAGAATCTTTGGAGATTAATTAATTCTGGCATGAGTTCAAAAGTAGTAAAATTGGCTTAGGGTATTAAATAAAAATCAAACAATGAGGTTCTAAGTTATGAGGAAGAAATGAATTTTTCTGTTTTTAATAGTACAAGAAGAGGATATCAGTTGGGAAACCTTAAAACATAGATTTATAAAAACTAATGAAGTTTAAAGGTTTCCACACTCCTTAAGTGGAGAATTATACTCCTAAACCACAAGAAGAAAATTTGATGAGTCTTTGTAATGTTTTATGGTAAGAAAGGGACCCAAGAGGATGAACCCATTGTATCAAGATGAAAATCCCAGTGAATGTTGTACGCTGTCAATCTAATGAAGTGCAGGATCTATATTGGAACTTCCACTGTACATTCTGTTGATTTTAAATCTGAGATTTCAAGAGTACCTCAAGAAGTGTATGTGTCTAAACCTATTACAACAAATGAAAAAGGTGTGTCTGCCCCAAAATCAAAAGAGGTTGAACCTAGTTGTGTCACACACATAAAAACTCCTAGGCAACCAATCAAAGATCAAGAAACACCTAAAGTTAACAGGAAGAATTGGAATGCTATGATGGAAAGAGAATTAGGGGAAGGTTACTCTTTCATAAAGAAGAAATGTTTTGTTTGTGGTAGTCTAAGCCATTTGATCAAAGATTGTGACTACTATGAAAAGAAAATGGCTAGAGAGGCTGCACCTAAGAAACAAAGGGTTTTTAATACTGGCAATGGGGTGACAAAACCAGTATGGAATAATGCTGACAGGATTAATCATGCTAATCATTTTGTTCCTAGATCAGTAATACTCAATTCTGGTAGGCCAAATGTTAATTCTGTTAGGCCTAATGTTAATACTGTTCGGACAAATATTAATTCTGTTAGGCAAAATGTTAATTCTGTTTGGTCAAATGTTAATACTGGTAGTTTTAATGTTAATTCTGTTCGACCTAAACAGCCAGTACCTACCAGTACCTCACCCAACTTTAGTTCTGAAAGACCACAGGTGAATAAGTTTAATCAAAGAAGTAACTTTTCTAAATCACATTCATCTGTAAGAAGACCCTTTGCAAAAAATACAGCACAAATGTCTCATTCTCATGCTGTAAAGGGAAATTGGGGATCTGCTGTTAAGACCTCAGCAGGTTATAATTGGAGACCCACTAGACCAAACTCCAATTGTAATGGTGGACCAACTTTTATTAGAACTGTGATTACAAAAGGTCCACAAGGCAGACCCAAGCCTGTACAGGCCTGGGTCCCTAAGAGAAACTAATTTCTCTTTTTCATGTGCAGGATCATCCACTCAAGAACATGGTAGATAGAGGTATATTTGATAGTGGATGCTCAGGGCACATGACAGGTAACAAGGATCAACTGGAGGATTTTGAAGAATTCAATGGGGGATCTGTTACCTTTGGAGGTAGCAAAGGCTACATAACTGGTAAAGGAAGAATAAGAGTTGGTAATTTAGATTTTGATAGTGTGTCTTTTGTAAAAGAACTAGGGCATTTTAACCTTTTCTCAATATCACAAATATGTGATAAGCAGCACAAGGTTCTTTTTACTGAAACTGAATGTCTTGTTGTGTCTTCTGACTTTAAGATGCCTGATGAAAATCAGATACTTTTATTTTAAAGTCCTAGACATCACAATATGTATAGTTTTGATATGAAGACACCTACTCCTGCAAAAGGTTTTGCCTGTTTGATTGCTAAAGCCACATCTGATGAATCTAAATTGTGGCACAGAAGGTTAGGTCATATCAATTTTAAAAATCTAAACAAACTTGTGAAGGGAAACCTTGTAAGAGGTCTACCTTCTATAGGTTTTCAAAAAATGACTCAACATGTGTTGCCTGCCATAAAGGTAACATACATAGGGCCTCCTGCAAGGCCAAATTAGAAAGATTAATCACTGAACCATTACACACCTTGCATATGGATCTTTTTGGTCCTACTTCTGTAAAAAGCATTAATCATGCAAGTTATTGCCTTGTAATTACTGATGATTGTACCAGATTTAGTTGGGTTTTCTTTTTGGCCTCTAAGGATGAAACTAGTGGCATTCTTCAAAACTTCATTAGGCAGATTGAAAACCAAACTTAGTCATGGGTTAAAAATCAAAAGATCAGATAATGGCACTGAAATTTAAGAATAGAGATATGCTTGAATTTTGTGGGAAACAAGGGATAAAACAAGGTATGCAATGCCAGAACTCACAACAGAATGGAGTTTGCTTAAAAGAATAAAAGACCCTAATTGAGGGCTGCTAGAAATTAGCTAGCAGACTCACTCTTTACCAAACTACTTTTTAGCAGAAAGGTCAGTACTACTTGCATATATTTTTAATAGGGTAGAGTGGACTAAACTCAAAACAAAAACTCTTATGAGCTTTTGTTTGGCCATCAAACAATTATCAGCTAATAAGGTACCCTTTTGTGTGTTCATGTTACAATTTTAGATACTCTTGTGTACTTGGCAAGTTTTGATGGAAAATCTAAGAGGGATTCTTAGTTGGTTACTGTCTAAATAGCAAAAGCCTATAGGGTTTATAATTTTAGTAACCAAAAGAGTAGAAGTAAACTCGGCATGTAATTTTATTCTTGAAGATAAATAACCTCAATATCAAAGGAGTAGGGTATAGATAGAAAAGGGATGTGTGTATTGATTATCTTATTGATTCTATGAACTATTTCCTGTATCTTTGAGAATCAACCTAACCAATGCAGG
This sequence comes from Tanacetum coccineum, assembly GCA_026074375.1. Taxonomy (NCBI): domain Eukaryota; kingdom Viridiplantae; phylum Streptophyta; class Magnoliopsida; order Asterales; family Asteraceae; genus Tanacetum; species Tanacetum coccineum. The sequence continues at coordinate 17,191 of BQNB010092356.1, read as the reverse complement.
TGCTTAGAAGAAGTAACTAACAGTGCAGGTACTTCACAAACTCTAATTTCTAATGCCTCGAAGGAAAAAGATAAGGATGTAGAGCTTATTGTTGTGCCTTCAACTGTGAGGAATACTGAAGAAAAAGTTGAATCAAGGAAATATTCCACAAATTTAAAGAAAGAAGAGATCTTGACAGAACATCAACAAGAGAAGAAGGCCTCTTCCACTAACACTTCAGAAGATAATCCTAAGATTCTAGCTTTTAGAAGAGGTTGAGGGAAATTGCTCTAAGCATATAGGAAAACTATCTGAAAAATCCATTACCAATACTCCTTCTCGGTAATACTGTAGTGGCCAGTTAATACTGGTAGTTTTGATCCTGATGATTCACCTATGCCAGAGCTCGAAATATTTCACAAGTCTGAGACAAGAATTTTTAATGAGGCATCTTATGATGAAGAGGGCGTGATAACTGATTTCCATAGCCTACCCACAAAAATTGAAGTCAATCCTACTCCTACACTTAGATCCAATATTCACCCAAAAAAGTCAAATCTTGGTTGATTTCCCCTAAGTCAGCTGTGCACACTAGAAGCAAAGTGCAACAAAATAGGAGCTCGTGCAACTTTTCAGCTTTATTCAAAAGCAGCAAAGAACAATCACAAAGATCAACATCCATTGTTTATTTGCCTGTTTTCCTATCTCAGGAGGAAACCTAATAACGGATTTCTGATCTCTACAAGATGACAGTTGGGTTCAAGCCATGCAAGAGGATTTGTTACAAGCTGCAACAAGTATGGGTTCTTGTAGATCTACCTCACGGAATGAAGGTGATTGGTACTAAATGGGTCTATAGAAATAAAAGAGATAAAAGAGGAGTGGTTGTCAGAAATAAGGCAAGATTGGTGGCCTAAGGTCAACAGGAAAAAGGTATTGATATGATGAGGTATTTTGATCTCTGTGGCAAGAATATAAGCTATCAGTTATTTTTAGCCTTTGCTTATTTATGGGGTTCATAGTATACCTATTGGATGTTAATGTGGCACTTTCTGTATGGACCTATAGGCATGAAGAGGTTTATGTCTCACAAACCTCCTGGCATTTGTGATCCTGATCACCCTAGAAGGTTTCACCTGTGTTCTGTATATTTAAAGATATCTAGAGTGTGTGTGTGTGTGTGGTGATGGCCAGAGATTGGTATGATACTCTATAACAATCCTAGAGACGCATGGATACAAGAGGGGTATGATTGACAAGACTTTTATTTATTAAAGGGACAAGAAGGATATCATGTGGTTTAAGTGTATGTTGTGTTGTGATATCATTTTTGGATTACCAAAAAGTTTGTGTGATGAGTTTGAAGCACTTGATGAAAACCAGATTTCGATGAGTTGCTATGGAGATCTCACTCTTTTCTGTAAGATTAGCAGTCCAAGTGTTCTTGAACTAAAGCAGGCATGAAGGTAACAGGTTACTATGATGTCTCAGGCAGTTTTCAAGTAGCTAGCTAGTCTAGAGAGATATCTAGGTCATATAAGTATCTCTTTTGTACTACCTCGTCAAGATGTGTACAAATCTCGTCATCAACATATTTAGTCAGAATGTAACTACTCATCTGTGCTGATGCATCAACTGTAGAAGTGATCTAAAGTGACAACTAAGTTTTTCGCCAGAAGCTGTTTGTATGTTAGGATGTGTCACTTTACTATATCCATGATAGCTCTTTCCCTCTTCATTAGTCATTCTCAATGTCTAGCCTCAGACGTGTCACTGACCTATTTTAATAAGCCTACCTTCGATGTGCTGACCGACTTGTTTAAAGTCTTTATTTTAGTGTAATACATGTTCTTTGTTTTAGATAGTATACCATTCATATCAATCTTTGTCAGATCTGTTACCTTTGTCACGTCTGATCAAATCTGCCTTTTATCAGGTCGTGACTCAAGATTCTAAAGACTCCTGCTTCATCTACTACTCTTAGTAGCTGCTGCAGTTATGCTAGAGATCATGTATTCGCGCTTATATGTGACCTTCAGTTCAGAGGAATCTCTTAACTTCTCTTCTATCAGTCTGTGGACTTTATGGCTATCCTTAAAGAAGTCATGCCTTCCTTGAATCTTTGAGAGTTAATTCTTCTATTGACACTATGATATATGGTAGCGTCCAAACTAGCTTATGTACAGTTAGGAATCCACGTCACTAGGGGTGTCTAGTTTCATAGTTGGTTCTGGGCAGTCTTAGCTACGTTCTTCATGCGCGCATATAATGTTTCGTCTAAGATATATTAGACTTTACTAAGGATCGGTGCTAGGATTCTACCACTACTTCAGTTTGCCATAGCTGGATACTGAATGTCCATGTTGTGTAGCACGACATTCTTCGCCTATCCGACCTCAAAGTGATCTCGTGAGGCACGTACATCAAAATGGAGCTATGACATGACTCCATGCATGTTGATGCTATGTCATCTTTTGCTCCAATTTCATGATATACGCTCAAAGAATCACATGTGATAGAATGATAGATCTCCATCCCATATGATCAACAAGTGTCTAGCTTTACGTGTACAGACATACTCCTCAATGTAGTAGCTCTAAAAGGATTCGAAATATAGAAGACCATCTCAGCACAATCGGGATCTACAAATAATAAGACAACATACAAACCCCTCCCCTCCACGTGCTTGTATCTTAGTACGCTTATGTGGTGCAGGTTTGGATATGTCAAATTCACACAGAAATCAGCTTAAAACGGCCCCCAACCGCTCTACGGACTGTCCGTGATCAAGATTTAGCTATAAAAGAGAGTCGTCTATGAGCACAGCACCGAAGCACAGTTATAGATGATATACTGGTTCTTGATGACCATATTCTATTCACGCAGTACTTAGTCTCAACTTGCTCCAGGCCCCCCCCCCCTAACACATCGTCAAACCACACCCCCCCCGGAATACTCTCTTGCACTGAGAATATCTTTGTATGCCGCCACGGCGATTAATTTTATATCACATTGGGAGTGGTTAGCTATTAGGATGATAAATACAATATCTACATTTTAAGGGGAGGCTAAATTGTATAGTTCTTTTATACTTCTAGTAGTTACTTTAACTAAAATCTGGCTTTAAGTAGTTAGTATTAATTGTAGGGGGGGGGGGGCTAGCCGTATTGTGTGTCTGATAGTTAGTTGTATTAATTCTGTAGTTAATAGTATTAATTGGGTAGTTAGTTTAAAAGTTAATTTTCTGTCTAGACAAAATTTGCACGCATGTTTTTCTTTGTTTTAGGACTAATTCTTGCAGGAATAGCAAGGACTGAGAGAGATAGATGTAAGGCAAGGTGTAATCAGGTTTTTGTTTTGTAATCTTTAGTAAATACGTTATTTCTGGTTGAAAAAGAGTTAATCAGGTTGTATTATAATTAATTCTGGTTGACCAAAATTTAAGTCAGGTAGTGTAAATGTATCTTAGTGATTGCGTACTGTGGTAAAGTTGTATTTTAGCTTGAGTATAGATGCTTGCTTACAGCGTGGAATACACTGAATAGGAGCTTTCTCGATAATGCTTTCATAATCAAGTGCCTTATAAGGATATATAAATACACGTGACGAGGAGTTCTCTATAGGGTTAACTATATTATTGGTCGATCTCTCTAGAGATTTTTTAATATATGGTCCTTAATATTATATAGTTCATATTGTTTGATTTCTTTCCTTTTTCTATCCCTTCGATCTTTTGTATTGGCTTTGCATTCCTATCGCTTATTAATGTAAATTACTTCTTTCTTGTTTTATGATATCCCCCCCCCCTACCATGTGTATTCACTACGTAACGTCAACTGACTTGCATCACTTTCTGCGCTACGTATACCCTGACATTCTTATTTTTCAACCTTCACTAGCCTCTCTTTTTTTTTATTTCCTCACTGATATCCATATCATACAATCCATAGAGTAATCCCTTTCTAACACGTTTACCCCTCAAAAACTCGCAATCATAACATAACCCTTGTTGTTACTGTAGCTTACTTATCGATTATAAATGTATTCAAGAACCTCCAGCAAAACCACCCACCCCTATCCTATTTACTCACTTTTGTTCTTCTTTCTATTTTCTTATCTTAAGGATTTCTTTTCAGTATACACTCTACTTCTTTTTATGTGATATACTTTATGATCATCCGCACCAGAGTTAATAATACCGTTTCACCTCCACCTCACCATCGAGGTAATTTCTTAGGCTTAATGGCCTCGTCACATGGCACCTTAATCGCTTTAGAGGCCATCCCCTCCGAGGTTATGCCAGCAAGAATCCATAGTCGTGAATACCACTTGTTCATCACGTTACAAGACGGTTCAACTCTAACACACATCAGTGCTACCAGTGTGACTCTGTAGCGTAGCTAAATCACTCATTGATCTGGATCTGATAGATTGTCGACCATAGCTGCAAACTTAGTTCTCACACTCAATGTCGTATATCCATGACGGTTGAGGTGTGCACAAACATGTAGTCCAAACGTACTACTTACTGAGCGCTCATTCTGTCATACTTGAATTTCCCTCAATCTCGCAACCCCCCCCCCCCCCCCACCCCCCCCCCCCCCCGGTGATCCTAGGATGGCATTTGAGCTCAAGTGCATAAAAATTGCGATATAAAACACTCCCACCAGGAGCCTATAACTCAGATTCTGAATAAGCAGCAAGTATGTGATGATATCAGATGTAATTTATAGGCTATAGCTGTCAATTATATTTCATTTCAAGAGTAAGATAAGTCTTTCTTCAATTCATAGTAAGTTGCGTTCAAATGGATGTGCTGAGTGCATAGAATATTGCATATAGAGTGATTTCTTTTGATTGTGAGGATGTGCTCATTATGTGATGTTATTTCCGTGTATTCGTGAGGATGTGAAATCGTAACTTTACTTTTGGAATGTAGCTTTCTGTCTCTGACAATAACCAATCATGTGAGATTTATATTGCGATAAGTTAATTCAGTTGTAATGTGTCTGTAGGGTTCCGCTCTTTTCTGCCCCCACCACCATATTTTGCCATAGTATATGCTATACAGCGTAGTGCTGAGTATCCTATTTGTGTAGCTATATGTGTAACTGCTTTCGATTAGTATTCTCTCACTGTGCTAAGCAGTCTAATGATGTTTCATATTTAATAATGTTTGATGGCAGTGTGTGGCAAGAACTGTCAAAGCTATAACAAAGTCTTTTTGTGATGTTTCTCTGTATCTGCAGACTTTATAATTTGTCTGAGACAGTTCCTCATATGATTATTATGTTTATAAATTGAATACTCGTTCATGACAGAATGTGGAATGAGATCTAAACCACTATTGGCCTTAGATAGGGATGCTGTCGACCGCTCGTTGCAACCGTCTTTAGATATGTAGACCATGTTGGTATTGTCATAGTAAGGTATTGAAGGATGAGCTCTTGTTTAGTGCGGCTCGATCACATGAGCCTTGAGATTCGTCGCAAATGTGTCTAAGCTCACCCACTAACGCACGGTATCTCCATGTGTCTTGTTTCGCTCGCTAGAGCTACTATCACAACTATAAGTCGTTATGCATTTTGCTTTGATAGTTCGTACTATCCTCGATGTGTGTTTCTTGATTAATCTCATTCTCGTTATATCATCCTCTATCTATTAATACGCCCCCCCTACCCCAACCCCCCCACTCCCCTCACAACCCCCCCCCCCACCCCCCCCCCCCCCCCCCCCCCCCCCCCCCCACACACCCCCCCAACAACCCCCCCCCCCCCTACCCCCCCCCCCCCCCCCCAATATACCCCCCCCCCCCCCCCCCCCCCCCCCCCCCCCCCCCCCCCCAAACCCCCCCCCCCCCCCCCCCCCCCCCCCCCCCCCATATTTTCCCCGGCCCCCCCCCCCCCCTCCCCCCCCCCCCCCCCCCCCCCCCCATTCGCTCGCTCTCCATTAAGAGAACGTACTCATAGCTTGTTGAAATATTAATCGCCTGTCATGCATTGACATCTACTCCCCGCATAGACCTTTCTAGGCTAGATACATCAATCTAATATACTGTCCGTTGAGATAAGTGCCTTTACTACGCAACCCTGTATACGCTCATTGCTGTCAGCTTACGTACTTTTCCTTACGATTGAAGGGATATCTCCTGGGACTGACAATACTGAGACTTACGCTTAGTAGAACGCATCCACCTCAGCTGACCACAAGGCTATATACTCCGCGTGGACATTTAAAAATCTGAAGCTTCAGTCAAGTTATCAGTGTACTAAAAACGCTTTTTCCTAATTACCATCCACACAGGAGCCTAGATTGAGACCAGAGTAGTACTAGATGTACGTGCTTGATACGAGGATGTTTGTCATTTGTAATTATGTTCGTCAAGTTGACAAGATGCTTGGAGGACTCGTCTGGATAGATGCAGGGTGATGGCTCTTAAAGCCAAATCCCCATAGCTGATCATGTATGGATGATTGTAGTATGTTCTGTCCATCAGATTGAAATTTTAACAGGTCTAGAATGAGTCGATAGATGCTAGCAAGCATGTATACTTGAAATGGTAGAAGACATTACTCATCTGTATCTATGATTGCCTTTCTCATGAACTCTAATATCGATCGGTATAGGATCCTATTCATGCTATGAGGGATCATAGGTGTGAGTAAGTATAGTCTTGCTCTAAGATGATCTCTTGCGTAGTGTCCTTGTTGCTACGTGCTACTAGAAGCTGTGTTACTCCTCTTACTGCTAAGACTTATCAGTGTTCAACATTGCAGGGGACGTGAACGAAGTTGTAAGATCGCAGCTCGTATAGCAAAGTGCTATCTAATACTTTGTAGTTATTATAAGTTGTAAAATCTACAAGTAACCACATCCTATGCAAGCAGCCTATATAGATATAGTAGCTCTTCTCCCCTCGGCCGTCCTAGCCTTACTTCATAATGACATTCAACTCCAGCACTGCTTATGCAATAATGATGATGGAGGTAGAATAGTGAGCGATATAATGACAGTTTGTATAGAGAACTATAAGGGAAAAGAAGGTTGTGTCAAATCTAGAATAGATATTGATACTTAGCATAGTTAGTAGAAGTAAGTTAAAGTAACTGAGAAGTGTCTCAGTGAAGGTGTTAATATACTTTGTCTCGTAGTTAGTGAGTATTGATATACATTAGTGGTCAGAAATATAAGTTAGTACTTTGTATTAGTGAGTAGGCCATGATGACCCCAAATATATCGGATAGCTAAAGCGAACCAGATCGATTATATATGATAATTAACAGATTTCATGATACTTAAATTTCAAATTAGAATTTAAATATAATAGATAATAATTTAATAATTTTTTGATTTCGTGACTACAGAATCAGCTATATTAGTAGCTATTTTATTTTATAATATTTACAAAAGTATTCTTTCTCTCGATCCACTTGATTATAAGCTAATATGAGTTTAGTGAATTACATATTACAAAAAATGCCTAAAAAAGTAAAACTCTTAGAGAATAGCTCTACTATAGAAAGATAGCTATAGACAAACAAAAGAAGAAGACTTAAGTTGTTTATACTAAGTTCTTCTTATGAGTTTGATGTGAGTATGCATCTGTGTTTCTACGTGATAGTTATATAGTTATTGGTAAGATACTGTATATTATTATGTATAAATAAGTGAACGAACTCCTGTAGATCTATATTACTAAAATAAAACGTATGTATCTCTCTTTAAGCACAATAGAATTTGCATGAAGAAGCTAATATCATGTACTTAATAAGAGCCATTATCAATACAAAATGCACAACAATAAGAGTGTCGCTATTACATAATTAAATCATATCCAACTAACGCAATAACACTCACAAAACCAAAACCTGTACTCCCCCTATATGAAACACCACTCATGAAACACCACACACCAAACCTACCTAATCAACCAACTAAACCCCAACAAAAACCACCAAAACACCCCCAAAACAAAACAAAAAACCCAACCAACTACAACCAACTAAAAACAACCACCCCAACCCCCCTAAACCCACACAAAAAAAAAAACCCCAAAAAAAACTCAACAAAATTATAAATTCAAACTAAACCAAAAAACCTCAACTTATATATAGGCTATTGTTGTTTCTATAATGCTCGTATCTAGAGAAATTGTAGAACTATTATATAGTTCTACTCCAAAATTGCAAGTTTCTTGTTTTTTAATAACTTGAAGTAGTGTAATATATCCAAATAGTACTATCTCTTTTATTATTCAAATCATGAATACCGAACGCAGATAACGAGGTATTCCCATGCTCTGATGAGTCGTGGGATAACTGACCCGGCGTGAACATACTGTAGCCGGTTTATATTATAACCGTATTCATATATTATATATATATTATTTTTGTGAGTGAATGTTTTCCTTCAAGGGGTAACTTGGTAAATTTATGAATTACTCTCGGATTTATTATTTTATATTATATTTTTACGTGTATTATAAAATTACAATACAATCCTAATCTTACATCTGTGTATGTGAATAGGCTTCAATTTGTATTTGACTTTGAAGCTCTTCTTTTCTTTTGTTGCTCATTTAAATACATCATCAACAGTCCCCCAAAAAATATAACCTCTCTCAACCCCTATCATACCAATAAACTAAACACCAAAACCCACCCCAAACACCACCCACCCACACCCTACCCCCCCACCACCCCCACCCCCACCCCACACCCCCCCCCCCCCCCCCCCCCCCCCCCCCACCCCCCCCCCCCCCCCCCACCACAAAGGAAGATTAAAGATTTTCCCACTGAACCAACGCACATTCCTCACCCTTAGAGAGAAGTTTCTCACCCAGTATACGCGACAGATATTCACGGATTAAGTGAGAAGATTACCATTTTCCAAGAATTCAAAGGATTAGAGACCTACAGACCCCAGACAGGATCTCAAGTTCTAAGATTTTTTAGGAGAAGCCCCCCATCTGCCCAAGAATCTCTCCCGGCCATTAAGCTAGAAGATTGTATTAGAGGTAGTAGACGTTTAGGATCTAGAGATAAAGGTTAACAGAAACGCATTAGATATTAGAGTTTTTAGAGATTTGATAGATTTATAGGAGAGAGATAAGTAGATTAAGATTCAGAGTTTAAGATTAGATATTCTGGATTTAGAAGATTAAGATTAAGGATTAGGTTTTTAGGAAGGAAGATTAGTATTAGGATACGATTGAGTGATTGTTCAAGTATTTTATATACACGTTACAAAATATAATTTAAAAAATAACTATAATCCCGAGAGGTAATTATCAGGAAAGTTCCTAGTAGTTACCCTTGATAAAATTCACTCTCATAAATATAAATAATATAATATAGAATACGAAAATAAACCGGGCAAAAGTATGTTCAGCCGGGGGTCGTTATCCCCAAACGACTCAAGCAATGGAGTGCTAACCTCTCGTTCTCGTTCGGATTCATTGGGATTTGAATACTAAAAAGAGATTATAGATTTTGGTTTAGTACCACTACTAAGATTAAAAACACAACAATTAAGATGATTAAACTAAATACGGAAACAAATTAAATTGCGGACATTTAAAGAAAACAAAACGCATTTAAATTCTTAAAAATGTAAACTAGAATTCCTAATACCTAAATAATGCTAAGAAATTTTAGGAAAAAGAAAAAAATATTTTTAAAGGTTTTTTGAATTTTTATGAATTAAAAACTATTTAATCTAAATTAAATTCTAAAAATAGAAATTAAATTGATAAAAATTAAGAAAAATACTTTTTAAACTAAATTAATTCTAAATTACTTAAAAGTATATGAAAAATATTTTTAAACTACTTTTTCTACTTTAAAGATTAAAATTTAAAATTAAAGACTTAAAAATTAAACCTGATAGATTTGATAGATTATATGTTTAAAAAATAAAAGTTTAAAAATACTTTTTTATAAAATGACTTAAGAGATTTTAAAAAAACAAACTATATATTTTTTTTTTATTTTTATGAAACTTTTTCTATTTTTTTTTTTAGATTTTTGAAAATGAAATATTAAAAACTAAATTCGAAAATTACTTTTTAAAAAAAATATATATAAAACTTAAGCTAAAAATTATGTAAAAATACTTTTTAAACAGAAAAAGGCAGTAAAAATTAATTTTATAAAAAGCCCCAATTTTAATCCACTAAATAAAAACTAATTTAACTAATTAAATTTAAAACCTAATTTATTATTTAATTAAACTATTTTATAAAATTTAAACTAAATCCAAATCAAACACATGGGTTGAAAATGACGTGAAACAAAACTGAGGGGTAGGCGGGGTAACTTGAGATTTTATACTAAAAACACAAAGATTGAACACTTGACAGAAACAGTCCCTTAACCTAAGGACTTAACAAGACTAAACTATAAACTAACAAAGGACTAACGATGTAAATTAAAAAGGACTGATAGAGTAACTAACAAGGACTACCAGTGTAAATTTAAACTTAACAGAAACTATAAAAACAAGCAAATCAGGCCCCTGCAGCACCTAACTACCATCAACTAGCATCCATATTTGAATTAAAAAGCTTTTTTAACTTAACTACTAACTTATTTTAAATAAGCTGAATAAGCTTTTCAGCTGATAAGCTTCTAAAGCTTAGAATTCCACCTCTTAAAATACATAAGCAAGGCAAACTATCAATAAAATAAGCTTATTCAAATAAGCAAATCCAAACACTTATTTGACTCCTGCTAGAACAATAGATAACCAACAGCTTATTAGGAAAAAGAAAAAGGACAAATGTAAAATGTAAATAAGCTGTGTACCTTAGCTTTCCAGCATAAACAGGAAAGAAATAAGCAGCTTATTGTGGGCTTATGGCTTAATCCACATAAGCCCTAAATCAATAACAAACACCTAATCTACCTATAAGCTGACCCTCAGCTCTAAAACACCCTCTTGATACCATAGCAGCCTTCCAATTCCAGGTTGGTATCAAGACTTGATCAAATGACAGCAATAACAAACACAAATACCAAATTTTTGACAGAATTTAAATGTAACACAAATTAATATGAAATAGATCTTTTATTAAAAACTGAAATTAAGTTTACAATACGAAATTGAATAAACATGAAATTGAAATTACAATCAACTACTCAATACTGAATCGAAAAAAAATAAAACTGAAAATTTAACTATTAAAAATTAATTATAAAAAATTACTCTCTAAGCTGGAATGATGAGGGGTATTTATACCCCAAGCTCGAGCTCATTGCCATCTTCTCTAGATCCTTCTTCATCTTCATCTCAGCCCTCCATCTCTTCTCTCTCCTTGAACTCTAATGTAAGCCGTTGGATTTAATAGTGAGTATAAACGGATCGATGATGTGGACAGTTGTGTTAGATATGTGAGAGTATTCACACACGTCACATCAACCAATCACAATGCTACTTTCAGCCACGGTGGATTTGGGATTGGGGTTAATTGAAAGCGATGGATGGGTTAGGATTTGTGAGAGGGTCATTAACCCTAAGGTTAATTTGGATGGGAGTGAGTGGTTTGTAAACTAGGGTTTATGGGGTGTTCGTGTGTGTTCATGTGTGTGTGAGTGTGTTTTGATCGAAATTGGGGTAAATGAGGAAACAGTAACTGTAAAAGAGTGTATAAGTTTAAACCGGGTTGGGGGTTAAGGTCGGGTTAGGGTTCGGGTTAATTGTGGGTAATCGGGTTGGGGATTAGCTTGTGATTGGCTAAAAGATGGACCATGGTTTTATTTGACCCGGGTATATGACCCGCGCTTTTTACAACTATGAGGAAATTGCATTTCTGGCCCTTGTGTTTGGCAAGCACTTTTCCAAGCTTATAAACAACTTTGGCAAATTGCATATTCAGCCCTTGTGCTTTATAAAACAATGGATCTTGGCTTTGGTTGACTGTGGAAGGCTGAGGCATGATTTCTCTGGCTTCGGCTTTTGATTTCTTTAGCTTCTTGATCACTCATCCGTTCTCGTGTTCGTTTTTGACTGATTTCTTGTGATATTTGACATATCCATACCTGCACACATAAAACTCAGATACAAGCACATTTTTGCCATTTTTGATCCGTTTTGGGTTTATTTGGGTTATTTTAAGCATAAATAGATATGTGTATTCTACACTTATCACAAGACATAAAACATTTTTAGACTATTAGGCTTATGAATTGGTCCACAAACATTCTTATATTTATGGGTTTGTTAATGTGAGAAGGACTTTGCAAAGAAGTTGGTTGATTATAGTAAAATCAAGTGAGAAAAAAATTTTGCAGAAGAGAAGAGCAAGAGCAAAGAAATAAGCCATGGACCAATCACAGCTGAGACATATATTGATGAATTACTTGAAGAATCGGTACATGGAAGCTATTCAGTTGAAGAATTTAATTTTTGTATGAAGTAAAAGAAGAATTTGATAAGTGGTGAAGCAGGTTGAATCTTTGTGCACCTATAAACTTTTGAAGCTACAAAAGGACAAGTCTGAAAGATTTGGTGAAGACTTCAAAACAAAGACTTAATAAAGACTCAGGAGTTGATGAAGCAAAAGAGGATGAGTCTACCAAGAAGACTGGAAAGAGGAGGAAACAGATAGCTAGGAAAGGATTACATTCTGACAAAGTTGATGAGGATGAATCTGAAGATAGTAAAGATGATGATCCTATTTTAGGTACAAATACTCCTATTAATCCTGTTCCTATGGCTATAAAACCCCCAAGTATAGCTACTTATAAGATCATCAAGCAAGGAGAGAAAGGTGTGTACCAAATTGTTAGAGAAGATGGAACTGATATAGTGTACATAAATTTTGGAGCTATGCTGAAGGACATAACTAGGGATGATCTTACTGAATTATATAGGATTGTTATGAATAGATATGGTGTGAATGGACCAGAGGATGAGCTTAAGAAGGTACTTTAGGGATATTTAAAGAATATGTTTGAGGAATCCCTTAGTACAGATCCTATTTGGAGTTTATTAGGTCAACAAAGGATTCATATGTTGGAGTATTATTACTACCTGCATAGTAACATTACTTAAAATTTAGAGTCATCAGATATTTATATGTTGACTGAGAGAAAATATCCTTTAACTGTTAAGGTATGTAAGGCTATGCTAGATAAAAAGCTTCAAGGAGGAAAACCAGATAAGGATTGCTACTGATCGGCTCAGACTATACCTTAAAATACATATAATATAATAAAATATCAAATATATAGTAAGGATAGTCTAAAAGCAGAGTCAATGATACCGAGAAGTAGTATAGAATTTTCCCGGGTCGTAAATCCCCAACGAGGCTGGAATGGTAAAAGCGATACGATATGATTGATGTTGGAAATTGAGAAAAAAATTAATTTGATTTTTTAACATAGATAAACTATAAATTAATTAAAGAGGAAAATAAAATTATTCTACGGGAAACAAGTAGTGGAAAATGGGAACCTTAAATATACTACGGGGAACAAAAATAGTTATACGGATAAATCCTAAACTACGGGAGCATAAATAATGGCCAATGAAATCCTAAGAAATCTACGGGGAACATGATTAGGCTAAAAATGCTTAACTAAAATAATTAAAACTAATAAACTAAATTAATCATGCAATTATTACTACCGGGAATTAAGTCGCAAGCTAAAAACTAAAAATTATAAAAATAAAGTCCTAAAATTAATTTTTAAAATTTGAATAAATTAAAATCTTCTAACTTAAAAAATTTGTAAAAATCTTAAATGGAGTTAAAAAGCGAACACAAAACGGTAGAACGCACAAAAATCCGGGCTCGTTAAAACGGGCGCCCGGAATGAAATTTGGCAAAAATCACCCAACACAGTTTTATTAATTTTCTACAAACTAGTTGATTAAGAAATTTTCTAAAAAGAAAAATAAAATTTTTTTGTTAATTTTTGTATTTTTTATGAATTTTTAAAGATTAAACACTAATTAAAATTAAGAAAATAGAAAAAGACAGAAAATAAAAGTCTAAAAATTCTGGAAAATTTAAATTAAATAAAGAAAAAGTTAACAAAGTTAAAAATGTAAAAATGCCCAAAATTTACTGTAGCAATTATAACTAATTAAACTAATTAAATTAAACCCTAAATTTAATTAATTAAATTAAATAAATCTAACTACCTAACTGACAAGGACTAACTGTGTAATACCCTAAAGGACTAACAGTGTAACAAGAATCTAACCTAAGGAATTAACTGTGCTAACAAGAAAATCGAAAGTTACATAAATGGTCCCTGAAGTGGGACCCCGATTGCAAGGTGGATCCAAAGTGCTTATTAGCTAAAAGTCAAAACAGGAAACTTATAGAGGGGCTTAAGGGGAACAGCTTTTGTAAAAGCACTTATGCTTTCTACTCAGTAAATAAGCTAGAAAAGTGAGCTTTTGGTTGACAGAATGCTAATAAGCTTAAAAAGCTTATTGCATTTTTTCTATAAGCTAAAAGGGTTTAATTAAGCTAAATTTTGATTTATCTAAAAGTGCTAAGCTAAATCTACCTATTTTAACTAAAATTGATTACAATAAGCCCTAAAATAAGCTGAGAGAGTAATAAGCTATATGGACAGATTTTTATAAAAGACAGAAATTGGGGGTTTTCAAGCCTAAATTAAGCTAAGTTAGAAAGGGAATTAAGCTGAATAATTTTGGGGACTTAAAAAGCAACTAATAAGCTACACTAAAAAGCAAAAAGTTCTAGGAGTCTAATGCAAAATAAGCTAGATAAAGGTGGCTGAATGATGGTGCTCAGCACCAGGGGACTTTAAGCAGTGGGTATGAGGGAGTTTTTGGCTTATTAAAATAAGCACAAGAGTGCTTTTTACCCCAAACCAAGTCCAAACAGATTTAGAGTGGTGGTCAATGAGCTTATTTCCAAAATAAGAGGGCTTAAGGATCACTAGATCCTGCTGATTTTTAAGCTCAAAGGTCAAGGTTTTCAAAAAAATTATATATAACAAACTTTGACTAACTTGGTCAAATTAAAAGGGACAAAACAAAGGACCTTTTAAAAAGCATTTTGGTGACTAAAAGGAGCACAAAAATGTTTTGCTTAAGCTGTCTAAGCAGCTTAAGCCTTTAAGCTTAATTTTTTTTTGTAAAAATATGACAGAAAGTGAAGGCTCAACTAAAACTTAATTTTGTACTAAAATGTGTAATTAGATTGGTCTAATTAGGCACATACACTCAGCCAAAGGTGGCTGAGTGCTTGTGACCCATACCACACCCAAACTCACCCATTTTACAGCTATACCAAACACCCCCTTAAGTAAGTGAAAATCGATTCTTAACTTAATTTTACTTAAAACTACTAATGCAGATTAAGATTAGTGACAGCAGGGTAATAAAGAAACAAGCAAACTCAATTTTTTTCAGGATTAACAAAGAATTTAAAAGACGAATAATATTGAAAATCACAAGAAACTTAACATCAACTTCAAAACTTGAATTAAACTTTTAAAACAGTAACATTACACTTAAAAAGCAAGCTGGAAACTTAAATTACAAGTTAATTAAAAATTAAATAAGAAAAGCTAATTAAAAACTAAGGTGTGGTTCGGCTTGTGTTTTCTTGAATTTATATAAGCCTCAAGGTCTTCACAGCTTCTTTCTTTGTGTTTCTTGTGTGAGTTGAAGGCTCAGCATCAATTCCCAGCCATTGATGAAGTTTTGTGCTTCTTTAAACATAATCTCGGCCATAGATTTTTCTTGGGTTATGGGGGATTGCCAGCGTGGCATCGAAATAGGTTAGTGGGAGGTGGGAATGAAAGAAACTGGGTAAACGATGGGTTGGGTAAAAGGGTTAGGCCGGTATCGTGTGATGGTGGTGTTTTTGAGGAGATGGCGGGAAAGGGAGTTAGGGAAGAGCGGGGATTGGGTTAGCAGGTTTAAAAGTTTCGACATAGCCAAAAAGAACCCCTTAATTTTCAGCTCTTATCCATTTCTTTTGTTTACTCTTTTATTAGTTATAAAGAAGTTTTAAAGTAAACAGAAATGGCCCTTGTGTTTTATATCAAAAAGAGTCAAAGAAAGAATGGTGTATTGGCAGAACTGGCCCTTAGCCTTTTAAAGGGAAAAACAGTTTGGAAAATTGCAAAATCAGTCCCTAACTTTGTTTAAACCATTTTTCTTTATAAAACATGTTTTTAAAAATTACATTTTAAGTCCTTATGTTTTATAAAAATTGTTTTTGGGCCAGTATTGGGCTTGGGTTTGTGTATTGGGCCCAATTGGGTTTATTTGGGCCCAATAAGGTTTGTGGGCTTGTATTGGGCCCAATTGAGTGTGTCTGGGCCCAATAGGGTTTAGGCTTTTGTTATTGGGCTTTTTAAGGCCCAATAAGGTTCAGGTGGGTTTTGTGTGTACAATGGCTGAGATTGGCTGTTCAAGGGCTAGGATCGGGCCTTCAAAGTCTTCACAGTCTCTGTCAATTGCACACAAATGGGCTGTTGTCATTGATTGAGGGCCCATTTGGTCTTCACAGTCTTCATTAATATACTATTGGGCTTTCCCGGCCCATCAGATGGGTTGAGATTGCAACCAATAGTATTCTTCAATTACGGCTCCGGTTTTGACTGTTAATTTGTTGAGTTGACTTTGACTTTGACTTTTCTGGTCTTTGGCTTTGATTTGGCTTTGTCCTTCACAGCTTTTCCATTCCGAGTCCGGTTTTGTTGTTTTGGCTTTGTTTTTCGTCCTTTTCTTGGTTATCCGTTCCTGCACAATACATTTAGCAAAACAAGCGTATCTTTGGCATTTTAAGTCCGTTTTTGGTTATTTCAGCTCGTTTTTAAAGGTAAAAGGTATGTGTATTTAAGCACATACCAAAATCCCCCATACTAAGGTATTGCCGTGTCCTCACGCAATGCTATGAAGTAAGCATTTACGAAAACTAAGACTCTTGACCCCCTCCGACTAATAACTTTGAAAAGTAGCAAAGTGTTTGTCAAAGGAAAGAATCAATAGCTTCGACAAATCCCGATTAACACCATTATTTTGTATGTACATTGACTACTCTAATTTTTTTGGATTTTTTTTTTTTGAATGGTTTGTCTTTCTTATTTAACTCACAATGGGATCATAGAGTGAGAAACGTCCATAGAATAATCTACAGATGTCCTGACGGAAAATTTCATCGTCCCCGATTTTTCACTAGTCTTAAGCCACGCAATTAAACGAGATCATTGTCGAT